>CAWUPE010000926.1:0-110410 GCA_963924145.1 Pyrausta purpuralis | reverse complement strand
CCTGCGCAAGTGATTTGTTTGCCCAGCACTCAGCTACCCGCATTTCTGTCCGTCGCGGAATAATAAACACGTTTTAGCAGTAAAAATACAGGGTCACAGTTTTGTTTTGAGCCCATCTTTATGATTATATTTTTGTTATTCATAGTGTTTTGTCACTATACAAACTTAATAATATAAATTGCACTTGTAAAAAGCAACTTTGGCTGTGTGACATACGAGGAATCCAACCCCGTGTCTTACGCTATCTGGGCGTATGCCTGTACCACTCGGCCACCGTCATTAGCAAGCCTGTTGAATTTTGCAAGCGCTTACTTAAACGCGTAGGCTGCGTGACTTCCATCAATGCCGCGAGATTGCTCTCATTGCTGTTCCTCGTCTGTCACACAGCCAAAGTTGTTCTTTACAAGTGCAATTTACACCATCTTTATGTTTTGAGCATTACAAGTACGCAGCGCGCAACCTGTTAACAAAATATTTTTATTTTAGCATTATAGGTTCTTATCCTTAGATTGAACCAAGGACATCTAAATCTTGAAGCTCAAGTTTTGTTGCAATTGTCTGCACATTCTGAAAAGAGTCATTCGTCATTGTGTTAATTTGTCTTTTTATCGTTGACATTTATGACACAAAAGTATACGTGCTTGCCTATGTTCTATAAATTATTGAATAATTCTGTAAGATTTCAATACAATATTTACCAAGAACTCGACAACCCTGATTTAAGCTGAACGGACACTTATTCGAGCCGAACGCGCCGAAAAAAAACGAATTTTTAGAATTCTTTATGTGAAACCTCGCACACTTATCCGCGTCAAGTCGTCTGAATCTGGAAGAATCCCAGAAATCCTAGACGAGTTCGGATGACGTCATCAGATTCGGCGCGCCTAATGCAGTCGACTCGGACGATTCGGACGACTCGCCGGATAAAATCTTCATACTCACTCCCACCTTCTATGTCGCTCATAGCGCTATCTCATGATTCTTCGACCCGGTCGAATCGCCGGATAAAATCTTTATACTCACTTTCACCTTTAGATGTCTCTCATAGCGCTATCTCATGATTTCTTCGACGCGGTCGATTCGTCCGATTCGGTCGATTCGGCCAAATCGGATATGAGTGCAAGGCTTCCTTGACTTCGATTCGTTTGGCGTGTTTGGCTCGGATAGGTGTGCATTCACCTTTAGTTGATTGTCACCCTATTCAGTTCTTGAGGTGTGGGGTCGTTGAGGGCAGAAGTGCAAAGCCGTGGCCGCGTTGATATACTAAAGCCACACGTTTGACTTGCGAACAGTCTACGCGACTTGTTCGATTAATAAGCGACCGCGATCGTAGTTCACCCGTGGAATCTTGGAATATCTGCTTGGCTTGATAAAGTTTTAATTTATTACATATAACAAAAATCTTTCTTCGAATCTTATGATTTAATTGCTGCCACAGTAAGCACAATCGAGTTTGATAAGTCACATTGGTTCACGCTCAATCAATAAAAGAGTTTGTAATTCTATACACATTTAAAAACACGTAAGTATAGTAAAACTGCGATTGTAATTTCACTCATTTATCACTTTTCTTCTTATCGCGTCGATGGTCAAACGACGTAAATTTGTTGTTCTCAGTAATTGGCGACGCGGATCGCTTTGTCGTTAGCACACAAGGTCTTCTAGCAGGCACGAATCAGTGCACGCCGGACGAGACAGCAAATATGACATGTCTTGTGGAGTGAAGCCGTAAACACAGGACAGAAAGGTTCCGTAGGAAAATACCCACCTAAACATGGAGTCTTTGCATCTACCTAATTATTACTGTATCTACCAGTTAGTATTATTCAACTGTGTTCATCCGAAATAATTATACCTGTGCAATCAAAGACGTGCTTATTGGTTTTCTCGCAGCGAGCGTCGATATTAATATTAATCAGCCTAGGCTTAACAACTGCAGCTTTGCAGCACGGCGCTCGGTACATGGGCGCTCGTACGATGCATTTCATCCCGCTAATGGGATCGCGCAAATGTCAAGCGCACTGCCTCGTGAACACAAAGGTTGTTAAGTGTTTGATTTGAACTACATTTGATAGTGTTTTAGTGCTCATTTTTAGTATCTGATGATCTAATAGGATATCAGTTACTACATTGGTATAGCTGAAGCTGAATATCAATTCGTAATAGTTGCATTAATAGCTGGTTTAGTTATAAAATGCAAAAACAAATGACAGGAAAGAGAAACGATAGTAAAAATAAAGTTTTTCAAGTTGAGTCTCCGTTGATCTCATGTTTACGCGTGGAGGCATACAAAATATACTTTTTTATCTGTAAACGAGACCTCATAAAACATCTCACTCAGCATTCTCTATTGTTATGCCCGTATCGAATAAGGGTAGAAAGTTCTTTACGATAGTTTTGTTGCTCACGGGCGATTTAACGATTACCTCGCAACCCATCAGGAAGATACAGTACTTCAGATGTTACGGCTTTTTTAACGCTTTTACTTTAAAGATAAACAGTTTATTTAATAAGACGTTTGCATACTTCGATAGATGCTGAATATAAATAATTAAAATATTTTTTTTACTGTCTTCAAAAAAACCATTCTGATGACAAAAACAGACAACAAACAACAAACAGAAAAAAGACGACAAAAAAAGAAGTCAACAAACAGAAAAAAAACCTAAAGGTCGAATTCATAACCTGTTTTTTTTAAATCATTAAAAAAGTTTGGTTATCACGTACTAATTCTTTTCATTACTTATCAAGTAGAATTAGGTCCTAATATCTACTAGGCACTGCAGCGACGTTAATGTAGTTATATACAAACTATTCTCATAGAGCCCGTTACAATTCTTGGATTTTTAATGCAAAATCATAATATACATAAATAATTAGGCAACTTTCCTTTTGTGGATCGTATCCAACGGTAAATATGGTAAATGTATCATCAATTGATCGATTGTGTATACAATAGTATATACAATCAACAAAAAGCAACAAGGGGAATTTGTACTATAAGTTGTTATTTTTTAAAGATGGCTACCAGTAACAGCACTTTTAAATGTAACATTTTTTTAGCCAAATTGAAATCGAGACGAAATCCGTTCGAGTGACGAGAAAAGTACGGTGCTCCGTTTCTATTCAGAATCCTAAATCGTGTCGTTCCACGTACGAAACAAAATTCCCGGGGCGGCTTTGTAGGGCGGGGGAGTCGCAGGGCGGGCGGTAACCAGAGCTGGCAATTAATCAGCTGCGCCGGAGACGTATTGCCTGCGATGGGACGGCTGTCGGGTTGTTGTGTCGTATTGTTCGAATCCTTTCACTGAGCTCTCTTACAGGAAAATCCTTGAATATTGGAAATACGATAGGGGCACGCACGTGTTTTGTTTTTATCAAAATTATTGATATTAACCAAATAAAGCCTTTATAAAAAACACCTTAGTTATAAAAAAAGACATGTACTTATATCATACTTGATATAAGTACATGTCCTTTATTTATAATTTTAAGCTACTGCTTAAAATTTATCAGTTCACATTAATTTCAATTGCAAATTAGTAAAACAATATACTTTTCTATGTACCTGAAACATTGATAGGTTTTTAATTAAATTTAAGCATATATTGAGATAATGTTTTTTTAACAAACAAGTTTTGTTCCTATTTGTACATAGTACCTTATGTTTCCGAGGCATATTTTTTCCGTACTATCAGGGTTAACTCATTCAGAAGATTGTTAAAATGTTTGATATATTAAGACAGCTATCTTTATTTCGCAACATAAATTATTGTTGACATTGATCAATCTTATTTACCTGATGCAAATGAAAATACTTTATTAATTCACCCCTCACGTCAGAAAAAATAAGCATCTCTACTTGAATAAGTAAGCGTGACGGCTGTCAGGTCAGACTCGAAAAAGCTTCGCCGGGAGCGGAAGTCAGGAGCCGATGAGGCGGAAGCACGAGTCGAGCGCTTAATTAAAAAGCTGCGGAATGTCCGCTTACAGCGCTGCACAATGATGCCGCTGAATGCTAATCGCACGGCGCAGGCGATTACTATTGAACTAACAACGCGTTGTACGGTTACTCTGTTCTCTTGATTGCACACAAACTGAATCTCTGATCTGCAATAGCTAACCTTACACACTTATTCTCCTTCTCTCTGTCACACATACATACAGGCTTATATACACTCATGCATACACAAACACATACACTCATCATACCACACACATATATACACAAAGTGCCAATTACCTTAGCTTATGAATTGTAACTGGTCTCTCAAGATACTTTGAGAGCCTCTAGTAACCTCCGAGTTTTTATGGCTTTTGCTTTTATAATTAAGGCTTGAATACATGTAAGTATTAGCAGTTAGACACGAAGTTTTGTAGTTTCAAATCCCAAACCTGCATAAATTAGTGATGCTGGTTTGGAAGTTATTATAAAGTAATAACTTTTACTTATACAGTAACAACTTTGTTTTCCGATTTCATTTATTTACCTAAGAATATGTATATACCAGTAAGTCTTACCTGCCGAATGTAACCGATTCGGCAGGTAAGACTTACTAGCCCTCAGATCTATGTGCACTTGGCTTCATATTCAGTGTAGATACTTGTAGGTATAAATAGGTATTGAAAGGTATCGGCTCCGGTTCAATATCACCGGTTGGCAACAATGGGTGCTAATGAGACCTCCGCCTCCATTCGTACTGCAAATTAAAAGCACATTTATTAATGCTTCGCAATTTTATTTGCAAGTGTGCCTGTTTTCAGAGGCGGTCGTAGGTATTACTGAGTTAACTGTAAGATCCGATACGCAAATTACTAAAGTCACTCTACAGATCGAAAGCCTGCAAAAGCTGCTTACAGCATCTAATTATATATTTTTTGCAATCCACAAGACTCTTCCTGGAAGTGAACCAGCCTTTTGGTAATTCCCACCCCTTCATCCTCTGGATTACGTGAAGGTAGGACTGCCAAGCTTTCCGGAAAATGGCCCACTTTTGAGAGGTTTTATTCGAGAAAATTCATTGTATTTTATAACCGGAAAACCCAATTTCTCGGGATATCCAAAATATTAAAAGCTTAGAACAAGGAGATTGAGGTTCATTTAATATTAAATTAACATTATCCTCTCGTTTGAATGCGGTCAGAGTAAATCAGTTTGCGGAAACACGGTTTCTATTGAGTTTTATTTGTATGGAAGTGGTTGCGCTATTAACTTATCAAATGTAACAAAATTCTGTTGTAAAAACCGGCCAAGTGTGAGTCGGACTCGTACCCTGAGGGTTCCGTGACAACTTTGACTGAATAAGGGATCCACTTACTGCCATTTAGCAAACATATCACAATATTTTAGTGACAGAAAATATGATTTGGTTTTTAAAGTGTTTGTAAAAGGAACAACTAAGTCTGCGGTTGTTGAAAATGTGCTATATATCAAAAGCTAATAGTTCGATCTCATTCAAACCAAATTCGTTAAAAGCGTTTGTAATGATCTGCATTGATTTTTTTGAATTTATACTCACATAATTTAAAGGTTAGAGAGGGGGGGGAGGGACGCCAATTTTTTCACTTTGGAAGCTTCTATCGCTCAAACTTTAAACTTTTGGAGATAATGGTTCTAGGAAAATAGATGTAATTTTTAAAGACCTATCCATATATACACCACGCATAGGTTTGACAAACAGTTTATTTTCTTTGAATTTAACTGTCTTTCTATTAATTGAAAAGAAACAATTCACATCATGCTGATCGCATTTAGTCGACTTTGATTGGTGAAATCATATCACAATCGTTCTTAATTAAGACAATATTTATTTATTTTGATTGTAAAGGTTGTATATATCATACAACTTTTTTCCTAAGCATTGCTTTCTTTGTTATTGGAATTGGCTCTTTTATTGAAAAGGTTTGTTTTGTTAAAGCCTAGACGTAAGTTTACTCGAATTGCAAAATGTATCTTGCCAAATGTTTTATTCTTTTGTATCTGGTTGAACCTATTTAACTGTTTAAAGATCATATATTAAGTACAGTCAAGTTTCTACCTCTGCTGCGGTTATTCGTGCCTCTTTCAAGATTCTTCCTTGTGTTCATCCAAGAATTTTACAAGTGCAAATGCAGTTCCTAGACGTTTGTAGACTTCGCCGATGGTGACAAATGTACCGGGGCAACTTCGGCTTCCTAGCCTAGACCTCATTGGGCTTAGACAGAGACGACGATGGAGCCTCTAGCGAAGGTTTTACCCCTAATAAGTGTTTAAAGACAAAATTTAAGCTTTGCAATGTTATACACACTCTTGGTGAATAAGCAGATGAAATAGTAAAACAAAACTTGTGATTATTTCCTACCCTGAGTTAAAATCACTACATACTATAAAACAAAGTCGCTTCCTGCTGTCTTTATGTATGTATGCTCAAATCTTTAGAAATTACTCAATGGATTTAATTACAGGAAACTTTTTTTATGATTAAAATGCAAACGCTGGCTAAACCGTGCATTTGTATAATAATGGTAATTTGTATATGTAAATATAAAACATAGTACCATTTACTAAGACTCAAATATCAGTTTCAGTACCGCCATACCCGTTCGCACTATAATTATTAATATACTCACCGCTTTACACATTATTCCCGGCACCTCCACAAAACGAACTTAATATGCTCATCTCTCAGGCGTTTTTACTTCCAAAGGTCCGTGTCCCGTGGAAGTGGGGTAATCCCTCGGCAACAAAAAGGCGCATTGTGCCCGTACGATCCTAATACTATCGATCATCGACGAGATTTGCCCAAGGACTCACTAATTCGCCCAACTTCCAACTGCTAATGCACTTTTGAAATAGGAAGCGGATAATCCAGTAAATAGGGTTTTTAGGAGAGCATTTTCAGTTGAAAAGGCGCTAACGATGAGATCAATTTTAAATTGCAAATTTGTACCAGTTTAACGTTTCATGATTTTAGTTAAATTCCTAATAGGAACCTCTAAAACACACAAAGTACGCCCTCCCCTCCCGTCGCAGCGGTAATGTTTAAAGCTTAAAACCTCCTCTGATAAATAAGCTATCCAACCTCAAAATAATATTTGAATCGGTCCAGTATTTCCTAAGATACGAGCGTTAAAACAAACAAACAAACTTTATAATATAAATAATCTTTATAATACTATAAAATTATTATTTGTTTTAATAGTGTTTTGTCTCTATAGAAACTTAATATCAATACAACACAAACTACGGGATTTAACGCAACTTAAACTTATCTTTATAGGTAAATATAATATCAATATATCAACTTAACTTGTTGTCGTTCCCAAATTTTAATTTAAAAATTAAATAGGACGTGCATGATTGTTTTTACACACTGTGTTTTGTAGCGGGGGATGTGATGCCCTGCTGTGTCTGATGTCAGGCCTTTTGATGAGTTTTTGGCCCAATTGTGATTCTTTCAAAATCAGCTGTGACTTGTTTATTGCAATATCCAAGGACGCCATTTCTGTCTCCTTTCATCGCTTAGCAACCACTTGGCTGCTAGCCAATCAGATGCTTCAAAGCCTAGCAACGCCGTCTGTTTATGTCACTTTGTGTTGTGATACCTATGTGAATACTACCACTGTCAAGATTTTGACTTTTGTCTTATTTATTTATTATAATTGTGTTTATTGTTGTGTATATTGTATTTTGTGTGTATTTTGTGATATAATTTAGTGTTTAATTTAATTTAAAGTTCTATTTTATAAGTAAGTAACTCAATGTTCAATGTTTAATTCCCATTGTGCGTCTTCTGTGGCCCCTAACGTACCTAGCAATGATTCCTCGGAGAACATAGCCCGCTGCCCACTTTGCCCCCAACCTCGTTATTTTAAAGGCCAACGTGGACTTAAAATTCACACTAGTAAAATTCACACATCATCAACTTCTTTCAATTTAAATAATAAAGATAATACTCTTTCCCAAACCCCAACCACATTATCAGAATCATTTGATAAACGAATTTCTTTTTGCAAACATTCATTACCTATTATTAAACGCATTCCCCGTGGTGCCCGCCAAGTGGTTGCACAATCGTTAAGTGCTTCAATTACCAGAGTACTTGCCGAAAACTCTCTTGAGGCTTGGGAAAATTTATTTTGTTTTAGTTATAGAGTCCTACATATCGCTCCAAGTCATAATAAAACCTGCTCATTAACACAAAAAATTAAAGAAAATTGTCTTCCCGCCAAATTTTCGAATCATTCTTTCAATTTACTTTCATACCCAGCCCCTTTACGAACCAATATTTCCTTCAATAGCAAATTAATAGAATCAAAAGTTAGTGATGGTGATATTAAAGGGGCAGCACGTCTTTTGTTTTCCGACGATCTCATTGCTCCGAATACCCCAGACACCCTCTCAGCGCTTAAAAGCAAACACCCACCCTCAGCCAACAATACTCAACTACCAGATCAACCTTGCCCTTCGCAGCATGCACTGGTCAAAATTTCTGATGCTGTATTAAAGGCAATTAATTCCTTTCATAGTGGCTCCGCCGGGGGAATGGATGGCCTCACTCCACAGCATCTGAAAGATTTGGTGAGTGCCAGCTGTAGGGAAGCCGGTTCTGCACTTCTTAGAAATTTAAGCCTTGTAAATTTAATGCTTTCAGGTAAAGTAAATCCTTTGTTTACAAAATTTTTATATGGCGCAAACCTCTGCGTACTTAAAAAAAAGGATAGTGGCATTCGGCCTATTGCTGTGGGCTGCACTTTTAGGCGTCTTGCGGCAAAAATTTGTTGTTCTGAGATTTCGCAAAGCCTAGCAACTTATTTTGAACCGCTTCAACTTGGGTTTGGCATTAAGGGTGGGTGCGAAGCCGCTATCCATTCAGCTCGTACTTTTCTTTGTAACAATTCGAAAGATGTCTTTCTCAAAGTAGATGTTAAGAATGCTTTTAACTCCGTCGATAGAGCCACCCTGCTGTCGCAAGTAAAAGCACAAGCACCGATTATTTATCCTTTTCTTTGGCAGTGTTATAGTACCCCAAGTAACCTTCAATATAAAAATAATATTATTCTTTCTGCAGTGGGGTGTCAACAGGGTGACCCTCTCGGCCCAGCTATTTTTGGGTTATCGATACATCCTTTTTTAAGTCTTTTAAATTCCAAATTCAACGTGTGGTATTTAGATGATGGATCCTTGGGAGGCGCTCCGGATACAGTTTTGGCTGACTTTATTAACCTAATTCAAAATTTTAGCTCTGCAGGTTTGGAGCTTAATTTTTCTAAATGTGAATTATTCCTTCCAGATTCTTTACCAAATGCGGAATTGATCATACAAAATTTTTGAAAAGTGGCCCCTAATATCAAAATTATTAAAAATGACTCACTTTATCTGCTTGGATCCCCAATTTTGGAAGAGTCTTTTGCCACTTTTGTTGATGAAAAATTTGAAATTTTTAATAACGTTTTGGAGCGCATTGTCAAAATTAATACTCATATGGCCTACACAATTATTCGATATTGTCTTTTTGTCCCTAAATTCACATACTGCGTTCGTTCTTCTCATTTTTGGAAATTTCCAGGTCTGTGTACCAAATTAGATAGCGCTATTCAACGCTGTATGTCATCAGTGCTAAACATTTCTTTTGACGATCGGACCTGGACTCAGGCCACCCTTCCAATCAGGTTTGGTGGTCTGGGTATTCGCAAAATTTCAAGTATAGCTCTTCCTGCTTTTTTGTCCTCGGCCCATGGTACTATGGAGCTAGTTGGAAAAATTTTGAACACGTCAGGAACATCTTCTATTGCATATTTGTCCGAGGCAATTCACTTTTGGAGGCAATTATGTTCCGAAGAGCCTCCTTTGACAGTTTCATCGCAAAAGCTTTGGGACGAGCCGATCTGCAAACTAGAACGGAATAATTTACTTAACACGTCATCTAGTCATGCAGACCGTGCTCGTCTCCTTGCTGTGGCTGAATGGGAGTCAGGTCTTTGGCTTCACTCTCTCCCTTCTTTTAATATTGGCACACTTTTAGATAATTCCACTTTTACCTTATCATTAGCACTACGTTTGAGGGCCCCTTGCATTGTCCCACATCGTTGCACCTGCGGCGTCATGGTGGACTCGCTGGGTCACCACGGCCTTTCGTGCAGCAGAAGCGCTGGGAGAATCTCTCGTCATGCCAGCCTTAACGACATAATCCGCAGGGCTCTTGCCACCGCATCGATTCCTGCTATTCTTGAACCGAATGGGTTGGTCCGGAGCGATGCTAAGAGGCCTGATGGAATGACTCTGGTTCCGTGGAAGATGGGACGACCGCTAGTGTGGGACGCGACCTGCGTCGATTCCCTGGCTCCATCTCATCTTCCACAAACCTCGTCTGGGGCTGGAAGCGCTGCTGCTTCCGCCGAGTCTCTCAAACGGCGCAAATATGCTGGGCTAAGCAGCTCTTACATGTTTGAGCCGTTTGGGGTTGAGACTCTTGGGCCGTGGGGGCCTAGTGCACATCGCCTGTACAATGAATTAGCCAAGCGGTTAATTGATTGTACGGGCGACCGGAGGGCTGGCGCATTTCTTGGCCAAAGGATTAGTTTAGCAATCCAAAGAGGAAATGCAGCCAGCCTTCTCGGCACCATGCCGCTATTGCAGGTCTCAGATTTGGGAAATGTTTTTTATTTGTAAATAGTTTTTATATTTGTTTTAATTTAGGTTAATTTTTCTTTTTCTCTTTTTTTTTCTATTGTATCACATATTTATACATACTAAATAAATTGCTTAAGTGAGTCGCGATGCACTTAACAAATACTTAATACTTAATATTGAAATTGTAAAAAAAATGTCAGACAAGGTATCGAACCCTGTGTCTTACGCTAGGCATATGGCAGGCATGCGCCCGGACAGCGTAAGACACGGGGTTCGTTGTCTGACTCAGTTGCTATTAACAAGTAAGATTTGTGTTTATATTATCAGTATTGACTTAATAAAATGTGTAAATCATGGTACTCTACATGATTTACTCATTAACTTTTGTATATTTGTTTTGTAGATTGCTTGTTTAATGCTTTATATTTGTGGTTCGTAAAATCTTTACGAAAAGCCACAGAAGTCATCCAGTAAATACACACAAACACACTTATATCATCTCCCAAACTACATATTCCCTTTGGCCCTTCCACTCGCAGCCATCATTAATCTCAGCACGGGATGTTTCACTCATCAATTATGCACGGCAATCCCGGCCGCCCGCGACGTCATAAAAACCGGTTAAGCACTACGAGTATTACGCCATTTTGATGTAGAGGTATACTTAGTTTCAGAGCGTAGTACTCGAACTAGTAAGCTACTTGTGGCTAGGGAGTACACGCTTAAAATATTGCTTCATTTGAAAATAAAGAAATTTTGTAATTCAAGATTTTTTAAACAAATGTTTTAATAATTTGTTCTGAAGTTGCCGCGAATACTACTCATTGAATAAATTTTAACTATACGCCTGACTATTCGAATGCTTTACAGCATCCGTGGTTACAGGTTGAGACTAAGGTGTTATTTGTCGCTACATGGTTAAGAAAATAAAACTACCATCACCCATTAATATTAATAGACGTACCTATTCACGCAGAAAGAGCTTACTGCAAGATCCCATGCTGGTGAGTAGCAGCAGATTCCTATTCTAATAAAATGTTCGCGAAATAACTCCGTAGTCTTTCATTTCAATAAATGTTATAAAATATTTCCATTTGTAATAAAACACTCATGTTCTTTTATTTATTGTCCTTTTTTAGGGTTCCGTACCCGATTGGCAAAAAACGGAACCCTTACAGTTTCGTCAAGTCTGTCTGTCTGTCTGTCTGTCTGTCCGTCCGTATATCACAGCCATTTTATTCTGTAACTATAAGCATTACACAATTGAAATTTGGTAGGAAGATGTATTTTGTTAACCGCTTACCGATTCTCATACAAAAAATAAAAAATAATGTCAGTCAAGGGGGGCTCATACATGAAACTAAATCCAAAAAAAAAATGTTTTGTCAATCCTATGCCTGTGGGATGTCTATGGATAGGTCTTTTAAAATAACATAAAGGTTCCTTAAACCATTTCTTTTAAAGTCTAATGTCCTCTTCCCCCCTGCTCGCGTTTGTGGACAGACGTGTTTTTCGTTGCTTCAGTTTATATTATTTCATTTTAAAATATAACAAAATCTGATTTATTCGTGCGTGCTACTAGGGGCGCATAGACCTTGAAGATTAACGCGCTTACTAACGTCTACGAAGTGCTACGAGAACGGGTGTGCTACGAGCTACGGCGCGCTCGCTCACTGCGCGC
Organism: Pyrausta purpuralis; assembly: GCA_963924145.1. Taxonomy (NCBI): domain Eukaryota; kingdom Metazoa; phylum Arthropoda; class Insecta; order Lepidoptera; family Crambidae; genus Pyrausta; species Pyrausta purpuralis. Next base: position 98,117 of record CAWUPE010000926.1, on the reverse strand, counting down.
CTGGTACAAGTGTTTTAGCTAGACTCCGCCCACTTGCTACGACGCTGCTACGCGCTACGTGCCTACGACACTTGCCGGTAATCCCACTGCCTTATCTTGTTGATCTCTGCTCCCCTGGTGTGCATCGACAGAAAATGCCACTTAAAAGAACTCCACCTGCTACCGCACGTCACAGCGCTGATTCGGACATTTATCCTAGTTCGGCTCCAGTCACCGATACAGAAAATGAGGAAGCGTCAAATGTTTCCATCAGGGATCGGCCCCGCAAGCGGCACCATGATGTTGAAATTACTGCTGTCATAACCGAGCTTAAAAACTCTATGAATGCCTTCAGGAACCAGCAAAACACATTACAAACGAGTATTAATGATATACAAAAACAAAATAATGACATTATGAAAGCTGTGGATTTTATGTCAACACAGTATGACGAGTTAAAAGAGAAACTTGTGCAGATAGAAACAGATAGAAAGACCCACTTGGCCTACATACAAACTTTGGAAATTAGAGTTGAAAACCTAGAACGAATGCAAAAGCAGTCAAGCATCGAAATCCGAAATATTCCTGTTCAGAAGAAAGAAACCAAAGATGTTCTCTTAGATTTGGTGAAAAAAGTAGGCCAGGCCGTAAATGTGAATGTTGCTAATAGCGAAATTCGAGATGTGTTCCGGTTGAATAGTCAGAAAGGTGTGAATGGACAAAGTGGGCCAGTTATTGTTGACTTTACGTCAGTTTTAACGAAAGAGAAAATTCTTACATCAGTGAAAGCACATAACAAAGTAAACAAAAACAATAAACTGAATACTGGACATATCAATATCGATGGCCAGCCTAAACCAATATTCTTTGTGGAGTGTTTAACTCAAGGTGCTAGAAAATTATATTACCTTGCTCGGGAGTTCAGCAAGAATAATGATTACGCATTCTGTTGGACTGCTCATGAAAAGGTATTTCTTCGCAAAAGCGAGGGTGCTCCGTCTCATCGCATCGACTCTCAGACTCAACTTAATTCACTACTTTTTAGTTCTGATAAATGACTTGCTGTATCTTTGCAACTATTAATAATTTACAACTACATGTTTAACGTTATGAATTGCTTAGGTCACATTTGTATCAATACTAGAATTATTATTTTACACTGCCACTTCATAAATTTACACACACTCAAAAATACTTTACTAACGACAGTTTCTTACACACTGACATATATATGCACTACTACTTATCTTTTTTTGAACTCTTCAGCAGTGCGTTCATTAAAACTATTGGGTTACATAGAAACTCGTAATTGCGCCATTAATTTATTTTTTTATTTATTTTTTACATAAATGATACTCTCTGACAATATTGCTGATAATATTGATTCTGTTGAAGTATCTGAGTCGATTGTGTGTTGTCCAGAAAGTGTCACTGGTTATTTGGGTCATAAGACCCAAACATCTCTTAAAATCGTACACGTAAACATACAAAGTGTGAACTGTAATTTCGATGCCTTGGTGATTTTATTAAACCGACTAGGTTTTGAATATGATATTATTGTTCTTACCGAATGCTGGCTAAGTAAAACTGTCGAGATTCCTAACCTAACTGACTTTACTTCATATTCACCTGGGTTTATAAACCAAAATGATGGGGTTATCATCTATGTTCAATCTGATATAAGACATAGCGTTTCAACACCTCCAGTCCTCGACGCGGCCTGTCTAAAACTAAATTGTCGTAATGAATATGCTATTTTTGCCGTCTATCGCTCGCCGTCGTATAACAACATTGATAATTTCTGCAATAGTCTAGACAGCTGTCTAGAGTCGTTGGACTCAACTAAGTCAGTGATTGTGATCGGTGACATCAACATTAATATTTCACCTGGTTGTAATGACAAAAATGCCACTAATTATTCAGAGGTAATGACACATCATGGTCTATTAGCGGCCCATGTTATCCCCACTCACTTTGGTAATTGCATTGACCATGTTATGCTCAGAACTAACCTATCTGCGATAGCATTTGTTCTTGACTCTCTGATAACTGACCATTCCCCATTGCTACTATGCCTAGACGTTAAAAGTGAAAAAACCCTCATCAATAAAAGCATTATAAAAATAAATTATCCTGAATTTACCAAAACCCTTTCAAACTCTGATTTTTCTCATATACTCAAAGCAACCGATGCTAACACTGCTGCTGAAGATTTTATTAATACCATTACAAGTGCAATTGCATCTCATTCTAAAACAATAAATATTCCACATCGTCATCGCCCTACAGAGCCTTGGCTGACCCCAGGTCTTGTTCGTTGTATTAGGAATCGCGACCGATTGCATAAAAAAGCCAAACGTCGGCCAAACGGATAATCCCAAAAATGGAATATTACAGCTAACATACACAAGGTATCGCAACTTTTGCAATAATTTACTAAAAAGGTTAAAAACTGAATATGATAAGTCTGAGTTACTGAAAAATAAATGCAATCCAAAAGGCATGTGGAACTGCATCAATAAAATTACTAATTACAAAAAATCTGCATCACTTTCAGGTGAATTACTAAGTCTCGCTAATAACCCGCTTAAATCAGTGAGTCTGATTAATGATTATTTTGCAGGAATAGGAGCAATATTGGCTAATAAAATTACTGTCAATCATCTTACGGATACGTCATGCACTAAACTCGATAGTGAAGATCTCAGTTGGAATATGCAACATCTGTTTGGAACCCATACTATGCAAAGTACAAAGAACAAATTGAGAGGATCCAAAGAAAGTTTGTGCGATCAATGCACTTTCGATGCTTTCACGCAAAGACTTCCTGCGATATGCTGCTTCAAAAGTATTCTCTGCCTAAGCTTGAAGTGAGAAGAATTATCTCAGATGTCATGCTTTTACATAATATCTTACATAATAAATTTGACTGTTTTGATCTCACCAATCAAATATACCTGCACGTGCCTTATCGCTCGTATGCTGTTCGTCAAACTCGAAAACCTACATTATTTGCACTTAATACTACTAAGACGCACGCAGGTGAGCGTTGTCCTTTATATAGAATAATGAGTTTGTATAACAAATATCTCTGTGATGTCGATCCTTTCTCAAGCTCACCTGCGAACTTTAAGAAAAATGTATACGTTGCTGTCTGTAAGGCTTTTTGTGTTCTCGAGTGCGACTAGTTCACAAATAAATATGTACAAAATTTTGTTATATAACACAACACCTTAATTGCTCTGTTTGCCCAACTGTCGCATGTTTTAATATTAATTTTTATACCTATCTGTGGACAATGGTGCTGGTTACATTATAAGTAATTTTCATAGTAAATATTTAAGGTTATACCATTAATGTAATTGTTTGTTGTCCTTAATAAAGAGAAAAAAAAAAAAAAAAGACAAATTCAACTCGATGGCTTTATATGATACGGACTCCAATGAAATAGAAAATATTATAATCGGCTTGAAAAATAGCTCCGCTGCTGGCTTTGACGGTATTCCAACCCTTGTAATTAAAATTGTTAAGAATGCTCTTATACCCCCTCTTACATACCTATGTAACTTGTGCTTGAATACTGGTATATTTCCTAACATTCTAAAGAGGGCTCTTGTACATCCTATTTATAAGAGTGGCAGCAGAGACTGTGTCGAAAATTATAGGCCTATATCTGTATTGCCCGTGATTTCTAAAATTTTGCAAAAAGTTTTGAATTCTAGACTTTTGAGTTTTCTTGCTCAAAATAATATCCTTGCCGAAAATCAGTTCGGTTTTATAAGGAATAAATCTACAGATGATGCCACTCTTCAACTGGCTGATACAATAGCAAAACTTCTTGACAAAAAATCCAAAGTCATTGGCGTCTTTCTTGATTTATTCAAAGCTTTCGACACTGTCTCTGTGCCCCTCTTGCTCAACAAAATGGAATCAATTGGGATTCGTGGTTATGCTTTGGATGTGTTTCGTAGTTAACTCTCTAACAGAACCCAACGGGTTAAAATATGTGACGCCATTAGTTCAGATGCAAATCTTACATTTGGAGTCCCTTAAGGAAGTGTGTTGGGTCGTACGCTTTTTCTTATATATATCAACGGCTTGTGTAAACTGACTATCCCTCACTGCAAAATAATCACGTATGCAGATGACACTGCCTTAATTTTACATAGCAAAAACTGGGATGAGGTGCAAAATCGTACAGAAGTGGCGATTTGTGAAGTAATGCAATAGCTAAACCTAAACTTACTTACCGTAAACATCTCTAAGACCAAATACGTTACTTTCTCACAATCTGCTTTAACACAGCCATCTGCAGACTTCAAACTAAGAGCGCACACATGTGATCGACCTGAAACCTGAGCCTGCCAGGAGATCACTCGAACTCAAAACATCAAATATCTGGGACTAACTATTGATTCTTTCTTAGACTGGCGTATGCACATTGATAACCTAGTTGGTCGTATCAGAAAATTGATTCCCATATTCAAAAAACTTAGAGTTTCAGCTGACCGTGAAATTTTGTTGTGTGTTTATTACGCCCTCGCCCAGAGTATACTGCAATATTGTATTGTCACCTGGGGTGGTGTAGGGGTTACAAAAATGCTTCCTCTAGAACGCTCTCAGAGGGCAATTTTAAAAGTTATGTTAGGGAAACCTAGGAGATATGACACCGCTCTTCTTTACAAGGAATGCCCGGTTCTTACAGTCAGACAACTATTTATTCTAAGTGTCTTCTTGCCGAAACACAAATAAATTGATTACAATCATATACCCAAGCGCAATAATAAACGAATCTGTCCCACTCACCATCACAACACTGCCTTTGCGGTATCTCAGTACTATGTGTGCAGTTGCCATTTATATAATGTCGCAAATAGAACGAATAGCATTGTCTCACTTACACATTATCAATGCAAACAAACAGTATCTTCATGGTTAAAAAGTCTTAAATACAAAGAAACTGAAGAAATTCTTAACATGATAACCTAATAAGTGTGCATATATACCTTTAGATAGATGTTCTCTCACAAAACACACACACACACACACACACACACACACACACACACACACACACACACACACACACACGCACGCACGCACGCACGCACGCACGCACGCACGCACGCACGCACGCACGCACAAATAAGGCACAGTGTGTATCTTTAATTATTTGTAACCTATTTATTTTCATGTAATTCTTTAAAGTCTCCATTAACTTTATATAATATTCATGGTGGAGAGCGCTGGCAGCTGTGTCCCAGTTTATACTAGTACGGCTGCCAACGTTTATACCTCTTAGTTTGTACATTTTTGATATAGATCTGTCTGTTGTATTAAGAGGCATAATTTGTACCTTGAAAGAGAAATAAAGTTATTTATTATTTATTATTTAATGTTTCATAGCTAGACGCTTCCAAAGTGGTAAAATGGGCGTCCCCCCCCATCTGATTTCTAAACCAAACAAGTGTAAATTTTGAAAAAAATATATGAGGTAGATCTTAATAAATACTTTCAACGAAAATTGGTTCGGACGGGATCGAACGAGCAAATATAACTTTGTTCTTCATACAAACACTATTAAAAACAAAGTTATATTTGCAGTCAACAAAATATTGTGGTATTTTACTAAGTAGAAGTAAATGGATTCTCTATATCAGTTAAAGTTGGCACGGAACCCTCAGTGCGCGAGTCCGACTCGCACTTGGCCGTTTTTTTTATAAGCAACGTATATGTTTAACTGTGGGCAATAATACGCTTTCAAGTTATACTTAAAGTCTCCTAACAAATAAAAAAAAATGTTTTATTTAAATATAAGCGTGCTCTAGTATAAAAAACGGCTTGTTTATTATGTTTAGTAACAAATAAAATATTTATCATACTTAGGTGTGATTTTAAGTGGAATGAAGCTTATCTTATATTCAGTTTTTTTGTTTTTCGTCTGGCAACATTACCGCTAACACCTGATCGGCTTTTGTCCCATAAAATAATTTTTAGTGTTTAATAGGTCAAAAACGTAAGAAAAACGTTTGATAATCGTATTCTGTGTGCGTTTGTGATAATCAGTGTTTTAAATACGTATTTAGTGCTAAGTGCTACGCTAGTGATAACCGGTCAATGACTTAGCAAAAATTCAAATTGTTAATCGTTGTCATCGCTTTTATTTCATCCGATCTAGCATTGTAACCGTGTGTATTCAATATATCACGCGTTTATAAGCTTATTTTTATGAATATCTAACAATTAACTGAGCTACGGTTTTGTGTTTCCATCGCGTTGAGGTTATAACTTTGTTTACATTCTATAAATAGCCTCGAGTTGGTCGAGCGGCACTTTGGTTTACGTTTTTGTTTTGATCCTTTGTATTTTGACGTAAATATGCTTACTTGCAAGGCCTGCGCTCGCCAGGAGGAGTCCAAGCTCAGGATGGCTTTGAGCGAACTACAGGCGGCCAAGGAGTCGATCGAAAAACTGCATAGGGAAAGAGATGACAATGAAAGGGAAATGCTAGGTGAGTTTGATAGGAACGCTAAACTAAGAAAAGAGATGGCTGAGCTGCACACCAACTATAACTTGGTTGTTAAAGAACGGGACCAATTGAAATTGGTGATAGAAGGGTTCGGTGAGTGCTTTGAGGAGTATGAACGGAACCTGAAACGCATATCTGTTCTTGAACAAGATCTTGGTGATGCCCATGATTATATCAACCAGCTAGAGACGGAGAAACAGGACTAAATAAACAGCCAAACCACCCTTCTATTTAATAAGTTGGTTGGTAGTGCGCCCAGCCTGACGACAGCTGCACCTAGTAATCAACCAATTTTGACAATAGATTTAACTCATGACACTCCTTCTAAAGGTATTACTAAGTGCAGCAAAAATAAGTTTAAGAAATATGTTAGAATAAACCGTTTCATAAAAAAAAACTAATAAATTAATCAAAAAAGAAAAATCATTACTTAGTATACATATTAGTATGGGGGAGTGTGCATTCTCTGGAGAAAAGGATTTTTTGATAATGTTAATGTGATACAGTGTAGTAGTACCCGTCTTGTAGCTATTAGGGCTACTGTTGAACGAAGGTCTATTATTGTATTTTCTGTGTATATGCCCGTGAACTCATCAGACAACTTACCCGTATTTACGGAGGTATTAGGTGAAATAAGTGCAATTGTTGAAAGCGAGAATGTTGAGAGTGTGTTCATTCTAGGCGATTTTAATGATCATCCTCATGAGCTGTTTCATGATGAACTGGTAACGTTTTGCTCAGACCAGAACTGGATATGTGCTGACACAGAAAAACTTGGGCTGAGTTCTGATACCTACACATACGTTAGTGCGGCTCATGGGTGTAGACGGTGGTTAGACCACTGCGTTGTCTCAAGTTCAGCTTGGCAGTCGGTTTCCAAAGTAGAGGTGATAGAGGATGTTTTTGTATCGGATCATCTACCCTTAACTGTGTCATGTGACCTTAACATAGTAAGAGCTAAGCTGGTTACGCACGACGTGCACATAAGCGCAGTTATATGGGGCGAACGCGACGAAGCCCAGTTAACCGAGTACCGTGAACTTTGTCATAGTAAGTTACGCGACATAGATTTTCCCTCGGAATTTACTCTCTGTGGTAACAGTATATGTAACCTAGAGCAGCATAAACAGGTTTTAAATAAGCTTTATGATAATATTGTTGGTGTTCTATGCGAAGCTGCTATTATGACTAAAAAGCGAATATGTTCGAGTATTAGGACGAGCAAAAATTGGCATCTTTGTGGATGGAACAAGCATGTTCGTGAGGCTCACAGGGTGGCCAGACTTGATTTCAAAATGTGGCTCCTTTACAATAAACCATCATGTGGCATAATTTATAATAGAATGAAGGAATCCAAAAAAGTGTTTAAAAGTCGATTAAGATGGTGTCAACGTAACCAAGACCAACTCAAAATGGACGTTTTAGCTAAACACCGAACCGCGAAACATTTTAAACATTTTTGGAAGGCCACTAGGAGACTCGATGTTAGGCCTGGCCGACCTGTGAGTGTGGGTGGGGTAAGCGATCCGGTAAGAATTGCCAACGATTTCTCGCACCACTTTAGAATACACTCTCCGCTCGGTCCTTCAAACTCGGCTCACTGCGCTGAGTCAGAATGCCAGGAGAAGGCATCGCCGATCCATGTTACTGCAACGCAAATTAGAGAGGCCCTAAAGAAAATGAGCGGTGGGAAATCTCTCGGTCACGACGGCATTAGCGTGGAGCATCTGCGGTACGCGGGGGCTCACTAGCCGAGGGTCTTGGCTGTGCTCTTTTCAATGTGCATAAGTCATTCTTATCTTCCTCATGACTTAATGAAAACTATCGTCGTGCCCATTGTTAAGGACAGAACTGGAGACATCTCGGATAGGGGGAACTATCGACCTATTTCGCTGGCTACAACGATTGCTAGGGTGTTGGATAGTGTGCTTAACTCTGAATTAGAAAAGTACTCCAAAATACATGACGCACAGTTTGGGTTTCGACCTGGACTTTCGACTGAAAGCGCCATAGTAAGTCTTAAGCACACTGTCCAATACTATACTGACCGTGGGACACCGGTATATGCCTGCTTTCTTGATCTCTCTAAGGCGTTTGACTTAGTGTCATACGACGTGCTTTGGAGGAAACTGGAGGGCAGGGGTGTACCGAATGAAGTTCAAAACGTACTCAAGTTCTGGCATGCACACCAAACAAATTATGTCAAATGGGCTGACTCCTTGTCGGATGCGTATGTTTTAGAGTGCGGGGTGAGACAGGGGGGGTTATCATCTCCGAAGCTCTTCAACTTATACGTAGATGAACTCATCGTGGAGCTGAGCAGCATGCGTGTCGGTTGCCGGATAGATGGCATCAGTATAAACAATTTAAGCTACGCCGATGACATGGTGCTGCTGAGCCCCACGGTGGGGGGTCTAAAGCAGATGCTGAATGTCTGTGAGAAATATGCGGCTGAACATGGTCTTACATATAATGTCAAAAAGACTGAGTACATGGTCTTTGAGGCTGCTGGCAAATGTCCAGATAACATGACAAATATTACCCTAAATAGCGTAAACATCAAACGTGTGTATAAATTTAAATATCTGGGGCATGTCCTAACTAGCGGCCTCAAAGACGATGACGACATTGAAAGGGAGCGTAGGGCTCTGGCGGTTCGAGGCAATATGCTGACTCGCAGATTTTCACGTTGTACGGAGGACGTAAAAGTGACGTTATATAAGCGTATTGTCAAAGCATGTACACGGGAAATCTGTGGGTCAAACACACCAAAAAATCGCTAGACACCCTACGAATCCAATATAATAATGTCTTTAGGATGATGTTGGCTCTTCCACGTTTTTGCAGTGCATCAAGTATGTTTGCCGAGTATCTTACTGATGGCTTTGACGCCGTCATTCGTAAAAAAACTAGCTCCCTGATCAGTAGAGTGAGAAACAGTCCCAATACCATCCTAAAGACTTTAGCCGATAGGTTCACATCGCCGATGTGGAGATGTTTTGTGCAAAAGGTATCAAACACGGGGACATACCCCTTCTTGTAACTAGTTATTTAGTGTATGTGTGTGTGTATACTAACATATTTTCTAAGTCATGCTTTATATTTTACTAACATTTTAAATATGGATATTTTTTGTCCGAAATAAAAGATATTTTATTTTATTTTATTTTATTTTTTTACTTTTTTTATTACACACTAAAGTAAAATACATCAATGAGCGGAGACAACTTGGAGATGAACTGGATGTGTATTCTTTAATTTTAGAACAAAATGTAGGCAAATATGAGAAAGATGTTATGAGTTTAGAATGTCAAATTAGGGAACTTAAGCAGTCATTACTAATAATGACTGAAACTTTTAAGTGTACAAAATAGGAGTGTGGTGAACATATCCAGGCTTTGACAAATATAATAGCTTCCTGTGAATGTAACTCTTCACATGTGATTTTAAAAAACTCCATTGATATCTCTGGAAATGAGTCATCACAACTAACCAAAAAGATTACTAGAAATAAGTGTAATATCAACCCTTCCTGTTCTCAACCCAGTGGATCGCTTAGCAAGTCTGTTAAAAATATAGTTTTGTTTAGTGATCAGATTGGGAAAAACATGGGTCAGTTATTATCAAAATACATGGGACAAAATGTGATCAACCATTGCATGCCAGGGGCATCATATTCAGAAATAGTTCAGAAAGTGCTTTCTTATGAGTTTCAAGAAAATTCAGATTTAATTATTTTCATAGGAAACAGAGGTAATATGAACAAGAAAAACCTAAATACATTCTTTGACAGTTTAAGAAAATTAAATGTGAATAAAACAATATTGTTTACATTACCTTACAGTAGTGGATTGCCAGACAAAGAAAATGATTTAAGATATAAAATTAATTTGCAACTGCATAAATTGACATTATATGAGGTGAATAAATTCCACCTACTTGACATGAATAATTATTTTAAAAACAAAGTGTATTTGACGCGAGATAATTATTATGTTAATAATTATTTCAAACGACAGATAGCAATGTCGCTATCATATTATTTTAACTATTCAGCCAAGAACTTGGCTACCAAATCTGCTTTTATTGAGCAGATTATTGAAATCAATATTCAACCATTGGAATCAGTTCCAATAACAAACAATCATTTAAATTAGTAGATCAGGCAATAGAGGATAACTCTTGCTTATCAGAAATTGTAGAATCAAATCAATTAAATATAGTACATCAAAATATTCAAGGCTTTTCGGGAAAATATTTGGAAATTGAATTGTTTTTAAATAAAATGAATATTCATGTTCTCTGCATAACTGAGCACTGGCTGAAGCAGCATGAACTGATGTTATCGATAGATAATTATAATCTTATTAGTTCGTTCACTAGGGAGACTGCCATTCGCGGCGGGACACTTATATTAATTAATAATAAATTAAAATGTAAAGAGCGAAAAGACATAGTGTCTCTCACTATCGAGCGAACAATTGAGATATCGTGTGCGGAGCTGGACGACTACATTATTGTCTGTGTTTATAGACCCCCAAGTGGAAACTTTAAATTATTTGAATATGTAATGGAAAATGTGTTAAACAAAATATGAAAAACTACAAAGAAAGTAGTTGTATGTGGAGATTTCAATGTGGACATTATAGATATTACGGAGGAAAATCGCGTTCGGTTTTTGAGCATTTTCAAATCATTTGACCTCACTCCGGTTTTTGCTGAGCCCACTAGCTAGAGTAACTCCTACAACAGCTACTTGCTTAGATAATATTCTCTGCAACTGTAAAATCATCAAACAATCTATTATTAATTTTGTAAAATCGGATCATTGCGGTCAGATAGTTACACTACAGAACCGTTTTATTCGACCCCGTCTAGAAATCAAATGCAGGCCGGTCACTGCATCTCGTAAGGACAAATTTAAAAACCTTGTAAGTGATAAAATACCGTCTATACCTTTTGATAAAAAAAATGCTAGTGACTTGTATGAACAATTATTTCAGGTAGTTAAAAAACAATTTGATATTACTTTCCCTCAAAAGAAAAAAGTTATCAATAACTGTAAACCGAAATTCAGTGACTGGGCTACACGAGGAGTTTATACAAGTAGGAAAAAAATGTTTGAATTGTATAACAAAAAAGTATATAGAAAGGATCTATCGTTTCATGAGTACGTTGAGAGGTACTCAAAAATTTTCAAAAAAGTTTGCTATGTAGCTAAGTCGAATTACATACGCGATAAAATTAAAAAATCTAGTAATAAAATCAAAGAAACATGGAATATTATAAATAAAGAAACATGTAAAACGAAATCTCATGATAACAAATTTAGTCTAGAAATAAACAACAAGCTTATTAAATCTGATGACGAGGTAGCAAACGCTTTTGAGGATTACTTCTGTAACATTCCTATAGAGACGATTAAACAGTTGAGTTCTTGCTCAAGTCACGCGAAATCATTACTAGTGTCGAGTGTTCATAGGTGTGAATCCTCATTTAAATTCAGAAATATTGGTCCTTTAGACATCATAAAAACATTTAAAGAATTAAAACAAAAGAAAACAGAGGATAAATCGGGTATATCAATAGACACAATAAAACCCATTATACCTCTAATAGCTCCTTACTTATCTTATATCTTTAATGAATGTATTGACCAAAATCAGTTTCCAAATTTATTGAAACATAGTAAGGTTGTCCCTTTATTTAAATCAGGAGACAAAAGTGACCCCAGCAATTTTAGACCTATTTCAATATTACCCACAATAAGTAAAATTTTTGAAAAACTCATTTATAATCAATTACTTTCCCATTTTAAACTTAATAATTTACTACACGAAAAACAGTTTCGGTTCTCTAAAGGTAGAAATACAACTGATGCCGGAGTAGAACTCATCAGACACATTCTTGATGCTAATGAAGACATACATGATGCCGTAGGTGTATTCTGTGATTTATCAAAGGCGTTTGATTGTGTAGACCATCAGACACTGCTCATTAAGTTAGAACACTATGGTGTCTCGGAAAACTCGTCTAAGTTGTTAAGTTCGTACTTATCAGGTAGAATACAATCAGTTAACATAAATGGTACCTACTCTTCCGGAGCCCCTCTTCAAATGGGGGTCCCCCAGAGCTCAATATTGGGGCCTTTACTTTTCCTGATATATGTAAACGACCTGCCATTTTATTGCACAAATCTTAGTGAGATAGTTCTGTTTGCTGATGATACTTCTTTGATTTTTAAAATGAAAAGACATGAAGAATATTTTGACGAAGTAAACAATACTCTCTCCAAAGTATTGAATTGGTTCACCACCAATAACTTGCTGAATGTTAGTAAAACTAAATGTGTAAAATTCACGTTGCCTAATGTAAAGCCACTTACACCAAATATTGTACTAAATGGTAATAATCTAGTCTTAATCCCTCAAGCATGTGTAAACGAGACACAATGGATATTCTATTGTTATGCGGTCGCATGCGACCGCTTCGGTGTTTATGCGTTAATAGACTCCACTGTATTTCTGGGCATTACACTTGACTCAAAATTACAGTGGGGACCTCATATTGAAGCCCTAGCCCTAGCCCTAGCCTAGGAGGCTAAGCTCGGCTGCCTTTGCTGTTAGAAAAATAAGGTATCTGACTGATGTTGAAACGGCGAGGCTTGTGTATTTTAGTTACTTCCACAGTATTATGTCTTACGGTCTTCTCTTGTGGGGTTCTGCTGCAGACATTGATACCATATTTATTTTGCAGAAAAGAGCCATTCGTGCTATTTATAAACTTAGTCCTCGTGACTCCCTGAGAGAGGTCTTTAAGAAAATCAACATATTAACTGTGGCTTCTCAATACATTTTTGACAATATAATGTACGTCCGTAAAAATTTAGATAATTTCATGAAGAAGAGCGACATTCACTCATATAACACAAGAAATAAACACAAGCTTGTCGTTCCTAACTTCAGATTAGTTAAAACTAGTAATTCGTTCATGGGAAATTGTATAAAATTCTTTAATAATATACCACACAATCTTGTCGAATTGCCGGTTGATAAATTTAAGAAACACGTTAAAAACACGCTTATGTCTAAAGGCTCTTATAAGGTTCAAGACTACTTGAACAACACGAATGTGTGGTCCGTCCAGCCTGCACCGACTGATGTACTTACCTTTGATGATTTTGATTTTACGGCAGCTAGTGGTGACTGAGTTTGTTCCGGCGTTTCTTCTCAGCACTTGCCTAATTGTCTGTGTTCTGTCTCGAAGCGCTGGTAGGGCCCAAAAGATAAGGAGACATGATTCGGCCCCTTCAGGGCACATTTATTTTTATTTTATTTTTCACTGTACATTTGACGTTCATAAGTGGCATATTGTGTCCTAAATTGAATAAACATTTTTGAATTTTGAATTTTTGAATTTTGACTAGAAACCGAAGAATGAAGAATTAGCTACAATGCTAATATGTTTGAAATTGACTCTAGCTCATATTCAGGGTCTGATGATGGTGCTGGTAGGTAACCATGGGAACTCTGCAATAAAACGGCACAACATCATCGAGTTTGGGCTTGTTTGAATTGTTTTGACAAGGACTCTGGTCGGTTCGAGATGATATCTAAGGTCTCAAGACGAATCGAACGAGCCCAAGCTGATAAATGATAAGGGTGCAGCATTGTTTAATTAGATACAGACTACATCATCAGACCCCAAATACGGACCTGAAACCCAACCCAAGTCCATTTTACACAGTTTATGCAAAAATGTAACTATCGAAGAAATATTAACTGTCTGCTTAAGGTATTTTCTGCAGTAAAAACAGATAGATAAAAAGTATTTACTCGATTTGAGTATTTAGTCGGTAAATACTCACCGTTTGCCTATCAGTAAGTTTATTTGCTTTATTAAATAATAAAAAAATGATATTGTTTCGGATGATATTCAATTAAAAAAAACCCTTAAACGATGATCGATTATTTTAATCTTTAAAATAATGTGGGGGGCAACATCAAGAGTGAAAAAAATGTCAAGTCATTTATTGTAATTTTGTGTTGGAATCATCATAATATTGTGTGCAATCAAAGAAAACAATGTAGACAAAGAAGGAAACAAAGTAAAGCGTGATCTGATCGCATTTATTATAGATTCGATAATACGGAGCTCGTTCGTATAATTCTATTTGTCAAAAATAACCTAACTAATGAATTTCGTAAAGCTGCTGTTCACAAATCCGGCAAATTTGAGATTTATTGTTTTGTGTAATTAATTGTTCGTTTAAAACCCTACAAAATGAGGTAGGTTTCATGGAGGTACATTATGGTACAATCTGAAACGAAATTCCATACTTCAATGCACAATCTCCTTTAGATGCACGACGCACACCCAAGTCAAGACCCTATCTTACCAAGAGTGGGGACGGTATCAAAACTACGCTGTCCCCTACAACCGCTCCACGGTGTGTAATTACATTTCTGTTACTCTGAGTTTTTGTGTGTTTCAGTAACAAGTAACGCGACAACGACTTAACCTTGAATTTCTATACTTACTATGGATTGCGAAAGTGGACGTAAATATCAAAATACTAAGTGGGCGTTGCATTACGGTTTTAAGCTTTTTATTTTATTTAGTATGTGCTTGCTCTTGACTCAGACCAAGCCAAGTGCGACTAAGACGAAGTCGAAGATAGAACGAGCTCGCCCAGTAGAAGCCCGTTCACTCGAACTTGAAATAGATTCGGATAGTGATCGCTAGGAAAAACCTCTGCCGTACTTATTATAAATGTTGATGAGAAGCGCTTAGTTCTTAATAAAGGGATATCGAAAAGGTAAGTATTACATCCAGCGGGAAAAGGGGGCTGATGGAAGGAGCTCATGGATATACAGGGCGACTTTGAAAACATTGTCGATATTCGAAACTAAGTGCCTACTCATGATTCATAATCCCTTCCACATATTAAAATGAATATCAATTGTTATGAAACATCGTTTGATAAAACCACGAAAAACATTGTAAATACTATAATATTGATTTCTGCTTCAAAATAAAATAATAAATTTCAGTTTGATTTACTAAAATTGACAAATAATATTAAAGTGTCACAAAATTACACCGATAGTTTAGAATGTTTTTAACACTCACAGTGTCATATTTTATGTTTATAAAGATGAAGCCCGTGCGAAAATTTTTGGTTTCTTATTTCATCTTTATAACCATAAAATTACTTCGTGTAAACGGATCTCGGAAATCGAAGTGATACTTTATAATTTTTCTAGATTTCATCAAATCCATTGATTTTAATTTTCATATGTGAAAGGGACTATAAATCATAAGTAGTTACTTAGTTTAATATATTGCTAATGTTTTCAAAGTCACTCTGTATATAAAAAAATCATTCATCCCTAACAGCTCGCCGCACTGTGCAACTGGTTGGAGCGATAGATGTTGGTAACGGATACGCGTCGATGAGGACGTGATAGAACCGCCAATACTCGGCGCGTTTTGGGTTCATATAAACGCCACTTCAGTAAAATAAGTTAAGCAGGAATCTTATGTACAACGTAATTCAATTCTAACTATCAGCGTGTCCCTTCGGGACTCACTAATGCAAAACAAATATTGCCTTTTTTTGATGAAGCTCAATGTCCCCATCCTTTTTCAACCAAACAGTAGTAGGTGTATTCGTAAAAAAAAACACTGTAAAAGCTATAATTAATTTAAAAGTAAAACTATCACGGCAATGATAAGTAAACAAATTACAGAGCTGTAGTTCAGACACATAAAATAAAACAATTTTGTGTAAATTTTCCCTCAAAAAATGCTTACCTGATCAAATGATATAACCGGTTTTGACTTCTAATTTTGGATATTTTATTATTTCAACGTTTTAAAATATTATTTGCAATTTATTTATTTCAGATAACTTACATCCAAAAGTGTTAGTAACCGATGTCTAAGGTCTTAAATTAGTAAAAATTGCGATTAGATTTGAAAATAATAATAATAGCAATCAGAATCATGTTATATAGGACATTAAAATTGCTTACATATAGAATATTCGTGCTTAGCTTCATCAGACTCGCACTTGGCCATTTTTTTTAAATTATGCTATATGTCTATGTAGATCATAATAACCGCTACAGTTTATAAGCCTTCTTAATTATTTCAGATACTCACATCACAAACACTTCTACCTATACAGCAAGGGGGAAAGTTTCCCTATGTTATAACGAGGCACTTAAAACACTTTCCTGTGAACACATTAATAGGCACTCAGAGGCACGCCGAGCTTCAAACTTCATGCCTACAAAATGTTTGAGACGAATGAGGAAAGAAAAAAAAACATAGAAAGAACTGAAAATAATCATCAACAAAGGAATCTATTACTAGGATATCTTTGAGTCCAAATTGCACTTGTTTCGTCAGAGAATTGACAGATTTATTGATATCTGCCCACAACAATGAATACATTGTGAAATTTGGTAAAAATAATTTTTTTAGTTTTAGTTTTATTTGTTAACTGTTATTATTATTTTCAAAATTTACTTACTTTTGCGGTCGTAAAGGTCGTTAGGTACACTATTTACAAGTTATAGTCTAGTTATATAAGTTTCATTTTCATGTTTTGTAAGTCACCGGCTGTAACCTGTCTGTGTACTAAACAATAAAATAAAAATCAAATCTATTTAATCTATTAAATTAATGAAAAATACACTGTTTTGCTCATCAAGCAAAACATTTATTATGACTGCGTTTTAGTTATAAGCATTATTGAGAGCTCATAAGAAAAATATAACGATACGAACTTTAACGTATGTTTGGTGTCCTACTTTGATTCAATTGTATTTGGGGCTAAGATATTTGATCTCGATCACACCTGGGCCACTTTTTTTAAATCACTTCCGTCAAGATGGTGTAAGATATTAATTGATTAATGTCTGATTTTACTGTATATTATAATATTGTGAGTACTAACGTCTATATTTTGCGTGATTTCTATTGATTTTTAGTTCGTTTTCCAACGCAAATCACAAGCTTTATTCAAGCGAGTGATTCAAAAATGATTTATATGATTAAATCGCCTTCAAAACCTGACTTAGGGCCCATTTTTCAATAGTCAGATAAAACATATAAGCCTGATAAATTATAAAACGACAAATTAAAAAAAAGTTACGTATGATAGACAATTAGGTGATGTTTTCAAATTAGTCATATTATTATTTTGTTCGACGAATAATTATTATGTGACTATACAAAAATCAGCCATTAAATGAATGTATACTGTTGCGTGTAGGTAAGTAAGCATGACATCATGCACCGACTTCTAATGTTTTTTGTTTTATTTTTTAAGTAGAAGACAAATGCTTTATTTTAACCTTTTAAATCAGTTTTTTTAAGACTTTTTTATGACTTTTAGCTCTTTACCCAAGTATCAAAAACTACTGGACCGATTTTGATGAAAATAACACTGTTCCCCTTAGTTGAAATATGCCTAATCGAATTAAAAATAATTATATCGCTATGACTTCTTGTTTCTGAAGAATCCGTGGACAAACAACAAATATACATAAACCAACAAAATTTTGTAAACGTGTTTGGAAGCCTTAGTGTTAATCTAATAAAGTAATGTTAAGATATTATCAAATTCTAACGATATCACATACATACACATTGAATTGATAACCTCCTTTTTTGGAAGTCGGTTAATAAAAATAGGGCCCCTGATGTTAAGTGTGATGACATTTGAACAGTCGGTTACTTTTAGCAAGTCAGGTAGTTTCTCTGCTCTTTACGTTCACAACTCCCAAATAACAGGCAGATACGTTTTATTTCGGCTCCATTTCTGTTTATATTTTACTGTTCTCGTATTTTATTAATATTAGCTTTGTGTTGTGTAGTGTTTATAGCTCAGTAAATACATTTTATTGTTATTCGTAACACGGGCCAAATTTACCACAAAGAAGATAGTCTTATTGCTAATAAATTACGATAGATAATATTCATATCTTTCTAAAATACTGTTGCGAAGAAATCGTACCTATTATAATAAACTGTTTTGGCCTTTGAATGCTTGCCTACCTTAGTGCGGTTTTCATAATAATGTGCGCTAATATTATATTCCCATTCAGTTTAAATTAAAGAAGACAGTATTATTTATAGGCGGCCTGATATGTTTTTTAAATCGTACTGTGGCTTATAATGTTTTTAAACTCTCAGTGTTATTTTGTATTACGATAAAGATTAAATAAGAAACCAAAAATTGCGCACCTGCCGATGGGATTCGAACCTGCAACTTCTGGTACATCGCTCTTTCCAATCGAGCTACCGCAAAATTTCTGGTATCTTAAGGATACGTCATTATGCGTGACGTCAGTGCAATCTACTCGTCTGTATTGCAACAGTACGTACAGTGGCTGTTTATTCAAATACTCATTTAAACATACGAATCAGGTTTTCAATTCGAACGATCAATTACGAAAGTCAGCAATTTTGAACTATAGCGATGGTGGGTTTTGGAAGCAATCAATCTCTATCGAGGCAATATCACTCGTCATATTAATGCAAACAGTGAGCTATCATCCCACAAATTGTCATGGGCGATTACGATTTATGCAAAGTAGTGTTGACCGCTGTTTTGCTATTAAAGAGCTGCGCCCACTCTCTTTTTCCTGGTAAATATACCCATACTAGCCGTCCTCCACGACTTCGTTCGCGCATTTTACCGCTCCTGTTGCAGCGTAATGTACTTAAGCCTAAAACTGTCCTCGATAAATAAGCTATCCAAAACATTTTTTTTAAATCGGTACAGTAGTTCCTGATTAGCGCGTTCAAACAAAGAAACAAACAAACTCTTCGGTATTATAATATAAGTATAGATATGCGTCATCTGTGCCTAAAATTACTAATAACATTTGCTTACTGTCTACTACGACTCTACTCTTCACACGTTAAACGAAATGAAAATCACATTAATTGAAATGAAATTATGTTATTATTTTTCGTATTACTATTTCTTTCATTACTTACTAGCGGTTCCCCGCGACTGCGGCGTGATGTTTTGTGTCCTGAAGCCTTCCTCAATAAATAAGCTATTTAACTCAAAAATATTTATGTTAATTCTGTCTTGAAGTTCCTGAGATTAGAGCGTTAAAACAAACAAATAAACACTTCAGCTTTATAATATTAGGTATACATCTTTCTTTGAGCTTTTCAGATACTTATAGTTAGATACACACTTTAAGTATAGTCCTTAGTAATTTTGCAACATTCTATATTTTTGCCCTTAACTTGACCAAATTGAACTAACTTATTTCAGATCTCATTTAATCCTGTTTATCTCATTGAATCCACAGCGAGTTGGCTGAAGTTCAGCGAGTCTTCCTCCAGTCCCCCTAAACAGCTTTGCTCCGCATCTGTATTCAGGTCGCTAAGTAATTTGATCCTACAAACTTCGACTACAGCAACGTTATCCAGTTGTATCATGAGGAAGACGCAAACTCTAAGACCTCTACATACTGCGACTTTTAGCAGCGTTGCAGTCGCGATGCAGTATCGCTGCAGACACAAAATGTTAACCTTTACACACTAGCGCAACTTTTAGCATCGATGCAGTTGCGATGTAGAAGCTGGAAATTGACTAATCATGTCTGTATATTGGCGATTGCATCGATACTTAATCGCGTTGGCTTCGATGCAGTCGCGTTTCTGCATCGACGCTAACGTGCGACTGCGTCGATGCTAAGTTAAATCTATTCATTGCATGACTCGCGATGCTGTTACGCGTTTTCAAAAATGCGCGACTGCATCGATGCTAAAAGTCGCAGTGTATAAAAGGTTTTAGATCGCTTTTGACTACAAAAAAATCCTTAGAGTAACCGACGGGAGGAAATAAAAGTAACCTAAATGGCTTACTTTGGATTATATCTAAAAAGATAGTCCCTAAGTATGTATAAGACGTCAGTGTAGCCTTCATTTTCATATTTTCCTTCCAATTGAATGACACCCTATTTGACAAATAAAAAGTTTTTATATCCTTATGTATTAAGCGATTTTTCTCTCACCTAAAAGAAGAATATTCATCACACTATGAAGTACAGAAATTGAGAGAAGACGACAAACGTGACGTCAGAAACGTCTCAGTATCGCGGTTTACCTAAAGTAATTGTCATGATATCCTGTAACTAACTTATTAGAATAAAAACACTTGTTAACATAACATATCATAACATTGAAAATTTTGAATGTATGGCTCAAGAACGCCACAAGGATAAATTGTGCTTAGTTGGTGCTAAATCAAGCCTATTTAGTAAAAATATATTTGGTAATGCTCCTCGGATTTACAACTAAATACTGAAAACAATCAGCGACTTGAATGACATTAATATATTTCAATGTAAATTGCATGAATATTTAATTGGAAAATGTTTGTATACTATTACTGATATTGTGACGGAGAGAGCTTCTTACTGACATTTTAATTTAATTTAGTTTTTTTTTGTAATTGGTTGAATTTACCTTAATTGAAATTAATGCCTCACGGATGTGTTTATAGTCTTTTGTTATGCTTTTGTTTATGCGACCGCCGCCGGCTTTTTGATCCGTCAGCGTCTACATGTATTTAACATGTACTCTTCTATCATTGTGCGCCCTAGATAGAGGCAGGACACGGCCAGTAGTTGGTACCATTGTTCAACGTTTTTACCCTGTGATGCACAATAACTATTATTTAAATTGTAAATAAAATAAGAGGTAGGTAATAACAGTAGATAATATTAGTTTTTGAAGTTTAGGCGAATACTACTCATTGGTTAATACACTTTAATAACTTTGGTGTTTCAATCAAACAGTTAAGTATTTATGAATATAACACAGACAGCAAAATGCAGTAAGTTTGAGCTAGTGGTGACTTAATTCAATTTAATTTATTTATTTCAGATAACAAAGATCCAAAAGTGTTAGTAACAGATAGTAATAAATAAACCATTTAAATTTAATTTGTATATTTAGTCCGACTTTGGGTTAGTTAAGGCAGTGATCTAATGCTTCATTAGGGCACTATCCCACCTCTCCACTAAAACTATTAAAGTACTGTTGGAACTACCGAGCATTCTTTTTTTGATGGATTTAATCTTTTTCCGCATTAAAGCATGAAAGCAATCTACGTAAGCGTCGACTAAAGCTGATAATTACCACACAAGGTGCATTGCCTCTTATGCTGCTGTCCCTCTTTGCTATTTCAAAGCCTAAGTCCGTCTGGCTACGGAATAAGTGATAGCGCTAAAATTTTACGGGTAGTTTCTTTCGGGCCGGTGCTCGATGCAAACAGAGAGCTTATGCCGCGATAAAAACTTCGTACAATTTGTTTTTATACCTTCATTTGGCGATACAATCGGCTCTAGATAAGGCTTACTGTGAAATAAGTCGCGTCGTGGCTGAGAAAAGCTTTTGAAAAGCTTGTCAGTTGGTTGGCTTGTAATTTATTTCATAAAAATAATAATATGTGATTTGAAAATAAAATTGTATGTTATTTATATCTTTAATGTTTCAAGAATAATATGTTATTAATTATAATTAATAAGGTTTTTTTTAACTATTAAAATTAATTATAAAACTTTTATTTTATTTTATTTCTTAGATGATATAATTATGATGATATAATTTATTCCATAAAAAAATAATATATGATTTGAAAATAGAATTTTAGGTTTATTTTTAGTGTTTCAATTACAGGTTTTTAGTTTTATGGGCTAAAACTAAACTATTAAAATTGATTACTAGACTTTTATTTTTTTTTATTTCATAAAATTGTATAATTTATTTTTTTAGGGGATATGTACGCGCTCTCACGGTCACCGATCTCAAGAGGAAGTGTTTTATTTGGAATCTACAGTCTACTCATCGAAGGAAAAGATCGTCGGAAAATTGACTCTGCCTGTAGTCAATATCGTCTGGTGATATTGACTACAGGCAGAGTGCAAGTTTACCTCACCAATATTAATATCAGCCACGTTTTTCTTAAAGTAATATTCACGTTCATACTTCACTTTCACTACTTAGTAAATAACAAAGTCGCTTTCTGCTGTCCGTATGTATGTATGATTTTTTTTTTAAACAACAGTGATGCAAGAAAAATATTTATGTATAATGCATGCATAGTATAGTAGTGAAACACTGATCAGTTTAGAAGTTTCTAAGTGAAGTTGTAAAGAAACACATTTTTACGCTTACATTGCAAACGCTGGTTGAACCCTACGAGATGGATCAACCGTGCGAAGCCGGTGCGGGACGCTAGTAACTATAAATTACACACTAACCATAAGAACCATACGAATTACTCGTGTTACTAAAGGCTCTCAAACTATTGCTGGGCAAAGTGCCAAACTGGTACGTATGTCATTGTTATTACAGGAGTAATCTGTGCAAAAGTATGTAGAGATTATATCAGCGTCGTACATTCCGGTCACATTGTGGCCGCCTCGCGCAGATGAGATGACAAATAAAGTAATTTGTGAAGATTGTGCGAGCTCTCAGTGGTTATGAGTGACTGAGTGTAAGAGGTTCCTCTGCGAAGGTATAAACTATGAAGCTTACGATACCTACAACAGTATTTACAATTTCCAGCTGAGAATACTTAAACAAATAGTATCCAAAGGAATTAAAGAGAAATACAAGAACGATGAGGCTGGTCTCTTTCGACATTGTAAAGTACTTCCCATCCAAACACGCTTTAATACAATTTCCTGAAAGAACAGTTCCTCAACAGCAACATTCGCACTAAAATTGAACACCCGGTATTTACACAAGGCAGAGCTCGCGAGCGCTTACTCGCGGCATCGGCTCGTAGTGTGTACGGCGCAAGAACCGCGCAGTACTTGATTCCCCGGTTCATAAACGATCTACCTCTAACCGTTAAGAATATTTTGAATCCGCGGAATTAAAAGTACTACAATTAGAAACACCAAATTAAAAGCATTATTTTCTTACTCTAACAGAATAGTTTCCATTTATCCACCCAGTTCCTGACTTGTGGTGAGGTTTATCTTAAATACTTATTCAGAGAAAGTTAACTACTTTTAATAATGATACTTACCTAGTAATTTGATTTATATTTATTACTATTTCTTATATAAGTGTATTAATATGATATAGTCTACGATATTACAATAAGTCTCTAATACTAATTTTTGGTTTTATGTGGTGCTAATGGCACTTCTGATCATTTCTTTCTCCGCGGACGATGCTCTGTCGAGAGAGATTTCGGTAGTTATTAACCGGGCCGCTTCGCCGCGCTGACATTATTATTACTATACGCTCATAAAGAAGTAACCATTGCTTATTTACGTATTTTGGGTGATTTGCGAATGTGATGGCTTGTCTTATTAATAATAAGAGACATTTTTCGAAAAATCTTCATTAATTTGTTGCCCTGTCTATTTATAAATAAGGCAAGCATCACGTGCGCCAACTAGCAAAAATACGTAAACAAGCAATGGTTAGTTAATTATTTATGATCGTAGATAGTAATAATAATAATGTTAGCGCGGCGCATCGGCCAGGTGATATAATTACCTTCCGACTCCTCTTTCCACAGAACGCAGAGCAATATATTATAATGAGAAGTGCCAAGTGCCAGTGAAACTAAAACCCGACACAAAACCATTTTTTTTTCTAGAATTATGTCCATTGAATTGAAAATCATTTGGGGTATCTGAGGTTTTGCGCTTTTAACATTACACGTTGTAGGTATACATATTTTTATTAAGTATATCTTATAGTTTCATACAGCATCAAGGTTCGCAAAAACACTTTAATAAAATGTGATTTCGATTACTTGTATGGATAGGTATTGATGAATTATAACTTTTGTAATTGACGGTTATACGCATTGGGACTAAGCACAAACTCCTTTCTAAGTCTGAAGTTGAACTAAGAACAAATGTTGAATGCAAATAAATATATCTTTAGGGTTATTTTGAATTCATTCATATTTTCCCACACTCTTCTAATCAATAGAAAATCCATTAGCCAGTTTCCACACGGAATCCAGCGCTGAGCCAATGTAAAAATGCTTACTTCGACACGTGCCCACGAGTAAGATTGATGGCGACCTCTTGCGGTCCATGCAAACCCACTTAATATGGATACTTGCGATAGCCCTTATAGTCCGTACCTTAATCGGACCCCCTTACACACTATAACCATCGACGCAGTTACAACTCACGCAATGAACCGATTTGATATGGAAACGATGTAGTCGCGCGTTTCTATCGATGTACATAATTTGTCAATGTCCAGCTTTTGCATCGCGACTGCATCGATGCTAGTGCCTTTAACTTATCTGGAGAATGGCCAAAAATTTAACTACAGTTGTCATTTAAAAAACTTCATTCTTCGTCTTGCCATAAATATTGTTACAAAAAAAAACATTTTTTATGCGAATAATATTTATTACTTTTACAGTGTGTTAGTTTTATACATAAATATAAAACAATTTCAAATATAAAAAGCTTATTCGAAGTGGTCTCCATTGGCTGCAATACAGTCCTTTAAACGCTGAGGCCAGGTATCAATAGAAGCACGCACTCTTTCCTTGGGAAAATTCTTCACTGCCAATCGTATGGATTGTTTTAGGGACTCCAAATTATCATGGCGTTTAGAGCAAGCCGTACTCTCTAAAACTGACCATAAATCATAATCCAGCGGATTAAGATCGGGACAAGACGACGGCCAGTTTTCAGCTCTGATGAAGTCCGAAACGTTCGCTTCTAACCAAGACTGCGGAAGCTCGGCCATCTTTATGATCTGGGCCCCTATTTTTGATTCACTCGCGTAGAGATTACGAATGATTTTCCTTCGCCATCTCAAAATCGCCATTTTTGAATCATTCGGTCGAACGAAATACCCAAACGAGTGCCTCCGACCACTCGTTTGGGAAGGCGAGTGATAGACTAAACGTCAAAGTTTGTCTATCTTTCATGTTGTGTGTTGGTTAAATAGGTAATCAAAGAATTTGTTTTAGTTCTGAAATAATATTCCGTTAATATTATTATAATATGTTAAGTAGGTAAACTAAAAATGAACACCGAAGAGCATTTGCTTTATTACGACTACCTCAGCAGTGGTGACGACATCGAAATTGAGGAGCTGGAGAACGAAGGTTATGGTTCCACGGGAGTTCGCCAGGACCCGTTCTCGCTGCCAAATTTGCAATTTAAGTCTTGCTACAGGTTAAATAAAGATGTAGCAAGAGACCCCATAGAAACTCTGCGGCCTCTAATGGTCCCGAGCAGAAGGATTTCGGATTTGCCAATTGAGATTAAGGTTAGTTGAAAATAGCCTATCTCGTTGAACAATGCCTTGAATAATTATCAAAATAGCAGTTGCTGTTTGTTTGATGAAAAATCAAATGCAATGCTATAATTTCCAGGTACTCACAGCCCTAATTTTTTTGCCAAAGGCTCTTACCAGAGCTCAATTGGCAATTACAAAAATTCTAGTATTGCTCAGGGCACTGTCTCCAAATGTATTTCCGAGGTGGTAGATGCTATAAATAGCCCTACAGTATTTGGGAAGTGGGTGAAATTTCCTGAAAATATTCAGTAAGTAATTTACTGATACTAACTTTACTATTGAACTGTAATCTATACTAATATTATAAAGCCTAAGAGTTTGTTTATTTGTTTGAACATGCTTATCTCAGAAACTAGACAGATTTGGAAAATATAATAAAGATACGACTTATAAAAAAACAGAGCAGCAATGAAGTTTGAATGTATGATTATGACTTCTAGGTTCTACAATTGTTACGGGTTGCCCGGCGTAGTAGGGTGTATAGACTGCACCCATGTAGCCATACCCACTCCACCGAGTGACCAATATGATGAATCTATTTATGTTAATAGAAAAGGCTACCACTCTATTAACACTCAATTGGTATGTTATTTGAAAGTAATTGCAGACAACACACATCTCTTTCAGGTTTTGACTAGGTACTGTACGCTATTCATTGAGTAAATTTTATTTTCAGATTTGCGATGCCAATCTACGCATAATTAAAGTAAATGCATTGTTTCCTGGTTCCAGTCATGATTCTTTCATCTGGAACCAGAGCAATGCACAACCTATAATGCAGCAATTGCACCATGATAGAACAGGAACATATTATTTAATTGGTAAGTACATTATTAATTTTGAAATGCAAAAGTGTGCCATTATATGATTATCTGACATATTTTGAGTTGCAGAAAAGTACAAAGTATTACGGACTTAGGTTATAGGTTGGAAGTAGTTTACATGGGAAATCTCATAATGTTTTTTATTGAGCCTTATTAAATTAATAACCTTCTATTTTATGATTGTTGCAGGTGACAGTGGCTACGCCTTACGGCGTTGGCTCCATACACCAATACTGGAGCCACAAACCAGAGCCGAAACCAAATACAATGAATCTTTTAAGAGTGCTTGGGCCACCATAGAGAGGTGTAATGGAGTCCTTAAATCAAGATTCCGTTGCCTTCTGAAGGACAGAAATTCCTCCATTATTTGCCAGAGAAGGCAACAAAAATTACTAATAGCTGTTGTGTTCTACACAATATATGTGTGCAGAATAATATAAATACTGAGTGTGATTCTGAAGATATTGATTTTGGTTCCTTCGACACTACATGTTGACACGACATTTCGACAGTTCGACACTCCGAAATATTGATTTATCTGCGGGAGAAGCATTTAGAAATAATATTGTCAGACATTATTTTTAATAAATGTTTATTCTTTTAAAACATTGGTTTTTACTTAAATCATAATGGAGTTTTTAAGGGTACTAAGACATTCAAATATACCACTCACTTTGTGTAATACAAACTAATAAACTCTGTTTGACATTTTCAAACAGAGTTTATTAGTAAATTTCAGTGATCCATTTGATCAAAAATTAGATAAAATAACAATAGGAAATTTCAAATTATGTATAATTTTAAATTATGTATGTAAATGTAAATTTTAAATTATGTATAATTTAAAAGTATAGTTATTAACAACATCACAGTAATTATGACATAATCAAATATCATTACACAAAATCACAGTAGATCAGACTTAACAATGAATTATTAACTTTATAAAATAGTTGGATACGGGATTGCTACCATGTACCTTATTATTTATGAGTTTCCGATATTTCGGCACTGTTGCAAGCGCCATGATCACGGAGGAAGTAGTAACTCCGTGATCATGGCGCTTGCAACAGTGTGCTTCTAACATTTCAAGCAGAATGGCCTTTCAATTCGGGTTTTTCAATTACTGTCCTGTGGTATTTTGGTAATTGGTGATAGCTTTGCATATATTTTCTAGCGCTTTGACCTTCCTCTCCATGTTTATTATCGAAGCAGCATACCTTTTTTTTTTCACCTCCAGAAGTTCCCTTTTTGTTTTCACCTTTTTCTGTAATAGTGTTTTTAAATTGATTTTTTTGGTTTTTTTCAGGATTATCTATAAACAATAAATTATTAAATTAGTAAAATGTTACTCATAGTATAAAATACATTAAATAAGAGATCAAAAGAGAGGGACACTATTTTGGTAATAATAATATATAGCAAGGAAGGAATCACTGTAGTAAGTTAACTTAAGTTATACATACTTCTATTTGTTGGTTGATGTTCTGCTTCAATTCCAGCCCATGTGCTTTCAGCATAAGTAGGCAAAATTACATTACTGGAATTACCAGTTATTTCTACATGCGTTTCTTCTATAATTTCAACGTCAACTGGTAAATCTGGAAAGTAAATAAATTTTGCAATATTTAGTTGGCTGGCCCATTGTAATGTTTGTATTCTTTCATTCTTTTTGGAGAAACTGTAGTCTGGTATTATTAAAATTGTCACCTATATTTTCCTGTTCATCTACAGTCTCAATCACAACTGGTACATTATCTGGAAAGTAATTAAGGTTTTTACATCTGAAAAAATTAATGAATATCACAAATGACTAAGCTAAACTATTTTTTATTGAGACTAAGTTGCAAAATAGGTAAAAATTACATACCAAATCAAAATGAGCTACTGACTCTGAGCCAGAGTGCCCACTAATTTAGTGCGGGTGTATCAATGCCACTCCCTCCTCGAAATCGTCCAGGGTTTCATGAGTTGGTGGACCGCCACCAGTACCTCTTCTAACTTTGTTTATTGCAGCACTTTTGGTTTTCGTTTTGGACAATATATCTTGCCAAGTCTGAAAATGTACAAATAATACAAGTAATTTTATTAGAAGCTAACACTATCATGGTGTTAACAAGATCAAGCATACATGATTATTACATGGAAGATCAATATAGTAATATAAAATAGGTACCACATAACGGTAGACGTTACGGTCTCTCTCGGTACTCTCCGACTGTACGGAGTAGTGTATACATATTTATATTTACTAGAATTTAGTTTTTTTTTTTTAATTTATAATGTTGTGTACGCCTGTAATAGGTACGTATATAAGAACACTTTGTAAAAAATATATTTTTTAAGATTGTCATATATATGTACTGTTGGTGTACCTTATCAATAAAAAAAAATAGACGTTATAGTCTGTTCTCCCACCATAGCTGAAAAGATTAATGGGATAATATTAACCTTTCGCCATGCCTTCCTATCTTTATTGCCGCCCGGTATTGAATTTAAGTGTTGCGCTATTGATTCCCACTCTTTTTGAGCGTCTTTATGAGTAAAACTGCTAGTAAATTTGCCCGATCGCAGTTGTGCATTATCTGATAACAGGTTCAAAAGAAGTTTTTTTTGTGTTTTGTTGAGCATTTGTTTCATATTTAAAATAAACAACAAAACTTTTCAAACTTTCTCAAACGGTGTAGTAGTAACTTTTGATGTCAATAGCAGAAGATAGAAGTGACATTAGTAGCTTTATTTTACTAATAAGGCTAAGGTTTCTTCATATACCGCCAAGAAATTGAGGAATTATGTTCCGTTTTACTTGCGACAGTTACCGCTAATCAGATTGTTGGTATCGGTATATTTTTTATCTGTGCCAAATATACATTACTTCTCAATTTTTAGTAAAACGGCAACACCGCAGTCAAAGGATTCAAAAATACGAAAAACTGCGTCGAAGTGACTTGGGTGGACGAGTGAAATTTAAGGCGTATACGTTTGAAATAAGTCATACGAAGGATTTCAAAAATAGGGCCCCTGGCGCCGAGTCTTGTTGGAAAGACCATGCTTGGTTATTGAAGATGGTGTTGTTAAGGGGCTTAACTACGTTCCCAAGAATGGTATCTTGATACACTTGTGCCGATATGTTGATACCTTTTTCACAAAAATATGGTCACTCCTTCATAGCTAACAACCCACCAAACCATCACTGAGTCGGGTAATGCCCACGTTGCACTCTGTCGACTAATTAGGAAGCTCCCTAGAGGTTTGAGCATAAATACGGTCATTTTGTTTGTTAAAATGTTGCTCAATTGTAAAGCTTTTCTCATCCGTAAACAACATTTTTCTGTGACCTCCCTTTGCGTACCGCTTCAGTAGTTTTTTAGATTTTACCACCCTATTTTTTTTAAATAATCAGTTAAAAATGACCAGTGCGTCTTATACGATGCAAGTCCTAAGTCATCTTTAAAAATACGCGACATGGTTCTGGGTGCTATCTTCATCTCCCGAGATAAAATCTTTTGCTTTCGGACAGGATTTCTGCGAATTCTTTCCTTTGACCACCTTTTTCGTACGAACACTAAGTGGACGGCCAGATCTTTTTCTGTCTCAAACAGAAGAGGTTTCATTGTACCTATTGATAGCCCGGTACACAAACATTTGACTAATACCAAGCGTATGGAAAGTTTTAAAAATTGCATTTGGCTCCATACCTTGGACGAATAAACCACTGGACGCGCAATGACGGGCAATTTCTTGTGCCCCCTTAGCCACGAAGCGGGCTTTTTGGCCTCACTTGCAGGTGACGTCTTGTCAGTACGACGATTAGCGCTCAGTGAGAAACATTGTCGGAAAAAATGGGTAAATGTGCTGTATTTTTGTGTAAAAAATATAGCGGCAAGACAAAAAATATTTCTTTTCATCCTTAAGTAACTTTTTACACCAATAAAGCTGTTAATTTCTCTTGAAAATAGTGAAATGTGTTTTCTAAGAGAACGGTTACATTGCCATATAAAAGTAGTGGTCATTTACTACAAAATCAACAAGATAACGTATACTTTGTACGGTAGGATTGTCGTACGTTCATCATTTGTTCCCTTGTCAGTTGAGTTATACTTGTGCTTGACAATTGTCTATAAATCATATCGATAAACGCACTTGTATATTTTTTTAAATATAACCACTCAAATATAAAAAGTTAAAAATATGTACTTACATATTTTTAACTTTTTAAATTATATATTACATTATAGTATATATTATACTAATACATACTTTTCTAGTGGTGGGCACTGTAGTACCACTAACAGTTTACCGTAAAAAAATGGCACTGTAGTGCCAACGGACTGCAGAGCGGATAAATACTTTTATAGTATAATTGTGTCTTGTTCACATACGCTTGAGGGGTCCCCTCAAGCGTATGTGAACAAGACACAATAGATATTCTATTGTTATATGGTTGCCTGCAACCGCTTGGGTGTTGAAACTTGAACCGTGATGTATAGGTGGTAAATAATACAATTCGGCGTTAATTTGTACTTTTGGTTGTGTCATAAAGTTTAAATAATTGTTTTTAATTTTTAGGGTTCCGTAGCCAAATGCCAAAAAACGGAACCCTTATAGTTTCGTCAACTCTGTCTTTCTGTCTGTCTGTCTGTCTGTCTGTCTGTCTGTCTGTCTGTCCGTCCGTATGTCACAGCCATTTTATTCTGTAACTATAAGCACCACACTGTTGAAATTTGGTAGGAGTATGTATCCTGTTAACCGCTTTAAGATTCTCATACAAAAAACCAAAAAAAATATGACATTTAAGGGCAAGGGCTCCCATACATGAAACTAAAACCAAAATTTTTTTTTGTCAAACCTATACGTGTGGGGTGTCTATAGATAGGTCTTTTAAAATGACACCGAGGTTTCTAAAACCATTTTCTTTTAAAGTCTAACGTTTCATAGCTAGACGCTTCCAAAGTGGTAAAATGGGCGTCCCCCCCCCTATCTAATTTCTAAACTAAGCGAGAGTAAATTTTGAAAAAAATATATAATGTAGATCTTATCAAATACTTTCAACGAAAATTGGTTCGGACGGAATCGAACGGTAAGTTTTTGAGATATAGCACATTTTCAACAACCGCAAACATAACTTTGTACTTCATACAAACACTATGAAAAACAAAGTTATATTTGCTGTCCACAAAATATTGTGGATTTTACTAAGTGGAAGTAAATGGATTCCCAAATTCAGATAAAGTTGGCACGGAACCCTCAGTGCGCGAGTCCGACTCGCACATGGCCGGTTTTTTATCGTGTAGTAAGTAAGGCGAGTATTAAAATGTCCGGATTGTTTATTTATGTGAAAAAGCGCAACTCTTTTCGACCGTGGCGCCAATCTGTCTTTCTTCAGATAAGTCGGTGGCACTATAGCGCCAGTATTTGCGACAGCATCGCTGCTAAAAGTCGCAAATGGTCGTAAACATGAAGCTTACCTAAAAGGTTTGCATAACAATGAATAAGACAAACTCATTACATTTCATTGATTTTTCGATTAACACCTATCCTTACACTCACTAAATAAATTAATTCAACATAATATAATACTTTGACGACATGTTTAGTGTAGTAATAAGCGCTTCTGATTGCTATGCGTTCGAATACCGCAAGTGCCAAATATTTATGTGATGAGCACGACCATTTGCATCTTAGTCATGGAGATTTTCAAATGTATTTAAGGATATATGAGAGACGCCTCCATCATTATCGTTGCCTGTATTCATAACACAAGGAAGAAAATTCTTTACTTCGAAACCAAGACGTTTGGTGTGTTGTCTGGCGCATATTTATCTTATCTTTTATTATAAGGTGCAAAGTTTGTAAAAGGCCTAATTTTTCCAACGTCAGCTAAAGAATATTCGTCAAATAACATACGATATGACTAATTTTAAAACATACCCTAATTATCAGCAATCATTTATGTAAGTCTTCAACCAGTGTGTGTTACCAGTGATAACATACGGATCCGAAACATGGTCTCTAACTATAAAGAAGCTCAGAATCACACAACGAGCGATGGAGAGGGTTATGCTTGGTGTTTCTCTGCGTGATCGAATCTTAAATGAGGAGTTACGTAGAAGAACTAAGGTAACGGACATAGCTTTGAGGATCAGTAAGCTCAAGTGTCAATAACCAGGGCACATAGCGCAAAGAACTGATGGTCGTTGGAGCAGGAGAGTTCTAGATTGGAGACCCTTCGACCAAAGACGCAGCGTAGGACGTCCACCAACAAGATGGACAGACGACCTTAAAAAGATCGCAGGATCAAACTGGATGCAGACCGCTAGTGATCGGTCGCTGTGGAAAGCCGTGGGGGAGGCCTATGTTCAGCAGTGGCTGATAATGATTCAGATTCAGATTCAGATTCTTTATTGCAAGTCACAAGTGGTTCGTAAGATGGTACATGTATAATATTAAAATAAAGTACAAGTGACGCCCTGCGAGGGCACAGCAAACATGATTGGCAACTTTTTGGCAAAATCCCTACGAGTTTCAATTCAATTCAGATTTACCGACCTACATGTGGAAGACATTACTACTTCATGGTTTTGTAAAAGGAGTGAGGAGATCCTTATAGTTTCGTCAAGTCTGTACAGACAGACGGATGGACAGACATACAGATGTCTGTCCATCCGTCCGTTTGTCACAGCCACTTTATTTTGTAACTATAAGCATCACACTGTTGAAATTTGGTATAGGAAGATATATCCTGTTAACCGCTTTACGATTCTTGTACAAAAAATAAAAAATAATGATATTTAAGGGAGGGCTCTCATACATGAAACTAAAACCGAGAAAAAATATATGATGTCGATCTTAGGAAATACTTTCAACGAAAATTGGTTTGGACAGACACAGAAACGAACTAGTAGTTTTTGAGAACTTTTTCAACAACCGCAAACATAACTTTGTTTTTTATACAATTACTATGAAAAACAAAGTAATATTTGCTGTCAATAAAATATTGTGGTATTTAACTAAGTGGAAGTAAGTGGATTCTCTTATTCAGTTAAAGTTGGCACGGTACCCTCGGTGCGCGAGTCCGACTTGCACTTGGCCGGTTTTTTTCGGATATCAACTCACGATCAGAACTATTTCACACTGTATCCAAAACTTTTCTTGCTACAGCAAAAATATAAGGAATAGAAGAATAGAAAAACGTTTATTGCCGTCATAAAAAATAGTACAAAAACATGAGCAACTAAGGCTTAGTATAAAAGGAAAGCTTTTTGAAATAATCATCACTCATTTTTACTTGCATAGGCGGGGGCAGATCATTCCATATACTCGTTGCGCGAAAAGATCCTTGATATCGCGTCGTCTTGTGTTTGGGTATTATTAATCTGTTTCTGATTATCATCCTAAGACATCCTAAAATAACGATATCTTTAATGTTACTTCGCAGGTACTTATAAATAATTAAACACCCTTCTCGTACATTTTATGCTTTATTTTTGCAAATATTTCAAAGTCAAAAATAGTTTATTCAATTTAAGACACAAAGCGCCACTTAATTCGTATAATTTTGCGTTTGACCCGATCCTGGAATAAAATCAGTAGGTAGGTGGGAAAGCCATTTCTGCAATGCATTTCCGAAATGCTATTGCCACATTTCAATAAATAAGGTATCGAAAACTTTTTGTGTAGTGCTATAGTCAAAGATGGCCGAAAATATACTTAAAAGTTATTGCTAGTCTGCTGAAAATAAGCCTTTGTAATCTGGTCCCGTATAAAATACATAAATAACCCAATACAGTTTTATCTTATCAAAGTTCCATAAAACAAATACCAGCTTGAGATAAAAAAATAACTTTACGAACACGTAGCGGGGCAACTTACATTTTTAAACTTTTGACTTTCATGAGCGCTCGTTGTGGGTACATACAATGCTTATAAATATTTTCTCATTTTCACACATCTTTCATCTCTCTTTTATAAAAGACCCTACATGAGGCAGAGACTTTTATAAATATCTTTTATGTCAAAGACACCTTTGTGTGGATAGACATTTTATTATATACGGAGTTATTTGAAATTTTACCACACGTGTGAGACAAGCACAATTTATTATTATGGTAGTTCTATCATTGCCAAGTCTAGAGCTTTAAAGCCATTACGAAAAGTGGGCGAGTCTAATTAACAAGCCTCATCGAAACCGTCTAGATACAAATTGAAGACACTTACTTAATACAATTTCCCGATCGGTTTTCAGAAATACGAACATCGCAGGTTAGGTTATGGTAAGGAGGTTTTATCGAAAAAGTATAGAACATACTTACCCCTTATGATAGCTGTATACGAGTATCTATAGCAAGATATCAAAAATATGAAGGCCACATACTTAGTACAAAGTGGAAAGATTACGTTTCGAAAGAAAAATTGTTGGCAGAAAGTTAAGGCAGACAGATTATACTTAAGCAAAAAAAAATAGCCTCTGAATATAAGATAAACTTCATTTCACTTAAAATCACACCTTAGTATGATAAATATTTTATTTGTTACTAAACATAATAGACAAGCCGTTTTTAATACTAGAGCATGCTTTTATTTAAATAAAACTATTTTTTTCTGATTTGTAACGAGACTATAATTATTAAGTTGAACTTGAAAGCGTATTATTGTTCACAGTTAAACATATACGTTTCTTATGAAAAAAAAAGAAAACAAATAAAAGAACATGAGTGTTTTATTACAAATGAAAATATTTTATAACATTTATTGAAATGAGGACTACGGATTTATTTCGCGAACATTTTATTAGAATAGGAATCTGCTGCTACTAACCAGCATGGGATCTTGCAGTAAGCTCTTTCTGCGTGAATAGTTACGTTAATTAATATTAATGAGTGATAGGTAATAGTTTTATTTTTTAACCATGTAGCGACAAATAACACCTTAGTCTCACCCTGTAACCACGGATGCTGTAAAGCATTCGAATCGTCGGGCGTATAGTTGTAATATAATGTGCGCGAAATAAATCCGTTAAGTCTTTCATTTCAATAAGTAGTATTTTCGGCAACTTCAGAACAGATTATTAAAACATTTGTTTAAAAAATCGTTAATTACACAATTTATTTATTTTCAAAGTTGAACCAATATTTTAAGCGTGTACTCCCAAGCCACAAGTAGGTTACTAGTTCGAGTACTACGCACTGAAACTAAGTAAACCTCTACATCAAAATGGCGTAATACTCGTAGTGCTTAGCCGGTTTTTATGACGTCGCGGGCGGCCGAAATTGCCGTGCATAATTGATGACAAACATCCCGTGCTGAGATTAATGATGGCTGCGAGTGGAAGGACCAAATATGTAGTTTGCGGGATGATATTAGTGTGTTCGTGTGTATTTACCAGATTACTTCTATGGCTTTTCCTAAAGATTTGATGACCCACAAATAAAAAGCATTAAACAAGCAATTTACAGAACAAATATACAAAATTTAAGTACTTTATATGATAAACTCATCTCATTCTATTTAGTCTGATATTATAAATATAAATTTTACTTGTTAATAGCAACTAAGTCAGACAACAAACCTCATGTCTAACGCTACCCGGGCGCATGCCTGCCATGTGCCTAGCGTAAGACACAGGGTTCGATAACTTGTCTGACACAATTGTTTTTTACAAGTGCAATAAATGATTTTAAGTTTCTATAGAGACAAAACACTATAAAAACAAATAATATTTTTATAGTATGTATTATAAAGATTGTTCATATTATAAAGTTTGTTTGCTTGTTTTAACGCGCGTATCTTTGGAAATACTGGACCGATTCAAATATGCTTTTTATGTTGGATAGCTTATTTATCAAGGGAGGCTTTAAGCTATAAAACATTACCACTGCGACGGGAGGAGAGGGAGCAAACTCAAAACGCGCGGTCGCAGTCGCGGGGGACCGCTAGTGGTTTATAAAATTTTGCTTTAGAGCTTCCTATTAGGAATTTTACTAATATCATTAAACGTTAAACTGGTACATATTTGCAATTCAAAATTGACCTCATCGTTAGCGCCTCTTAAACTGAAAATGCTCTCCTAAAAACCCTTTTTACTGGATTATCCGCTTTCTTTTTCAAAAGTGCATTAGCAGTTGGAAGGTGGGCGAATTAGTGAGTCCTTGGGCAAATCTCGTCGATGATCGATAGTATTAGGATCGCGCGGGCACAATGCGCCTTTTTGTTGCCGAGGGATTACCCCACTTCCTCGGACGGACCTTTGAAAGTAAAAACGGCTGAGAGATGAGCATATTAAGTTCGTTTTGTGGAGGTGCCGGGAATAATGTGTTGAGCGGGGAGTATATTAATACATCGGGAATATTAAAGTGCGAACGGGTATGGCGGTACTGAAACTGATATTTGAGTCTTAGTAAATAGTACTATGTTTTATATTTACATATACAAATTGCCATTACACATTGACATTGCCGTTCAGCCAGCGTTTGCATTGTTAGCGTAAAAAAATGTTTATTTACGACTTCACTTAGAAATCTACCAAATTATCAATGTTTCACTACTATATTATGACTTATGCATATAAACCGTTCTCTTGAATTATTCTAACTATTAAAAAACCGCATCACAATCAATTGAGTAGTTTTAAACATTTAAGCATACATACATACAGACAGCAGGAAGCGACTGTTTTATACTATGTAATGATTTTAACTCAGTGTAAGAAATAATATCAGGTTTTGTTTTACTATATTATCTGCCTATTCACCAAGAGCTTCTTTTTTTTGCCTTGCTTAATTTTTGACTTCAATTACTTATAAGGTTGAAGCTGTCTAAGCTCAATGAGGTCTAGGCTAGAGTCAAGAGAAAACCCATTCCCAATAAAATCCGGCCAAGTGCGAACCGGACTCGTACCCTAAGGGTTCCGTGCCAACGTTAACTGAATCAGAGATCCACTTACTTCCACTTAGCCATAATATCAAAATGTTTTGTTGACAGCAAATATAACTTTGATTTTCATAGTATTCGTATGAATAACAAAATTATGTTTGCGGTTATTGAAATTGTGCTCTATCTAAAAAAACTACTAGTTCGATCTCGTGCAAACAAATTTCCGTTGAAATTCTTTGTCTTAATTAGGTATGTATTTTTTACAAAATTTACGCTTGCTTAGTTTAAAAGTTAGATGGGGGGGACGCTCTTTTTACCACTTTGGAAGGGTTTATCTCTCAAATGTTAGACTTTTAAATAGTTTTAGTAACCTCGATGTCATTTTAAAAGACCTATCCATAAACACCAAAAAAATGTTTATAAGTTTTAGTTTCATATATGGGAGCCCTCTCTTAAATATCATTATATTTTATTTTGCATATGAGAATCGTAAAGCGGTATAAAGGATACATCTACTAAGTTTCAACCTTTTAATACTAATAGTTTCAGAATAAAGTGGTTGTGACAGACGGACGAGTTCCGTTTTTTACCATTTGGCTACGGAAGCCTAAAAAAGAGGTATTTCAGCATAGAATACTTAGTAATATAGGACAGTAACCAAACACGTCTTCGCTGAAATGTTGTAGGATATTGAGCAAGACACGGTATTTGCTCTCGCCGTGTCTCGCCGGGAACGAGCTCGATGCATAAGTTATGTCCCGAGCCTGTGAAAGCCTTAAAGCCATTAGGACATCGGAAGCTAAGAGCTGTACGTACTGAGCGAGCGTTACGATTGGTAAGATGGCCGAGTATAGACACTATAGTGGAACAGGACAGCTTTTTATTACGGCTAGAAACAATTTCAGTTGCTATTAAGAAAGAATAGAATAAAATGGAAACGTTATTGCCTTCATTACAAAAAATATTGAAAATGCAATTAAGAATTACTAATAAAGGAAAGCAACTGGCGAGTGGCTTAGCTTGTGAATGTTTGATAATGTATAGGAAAACCCACTTTAAAACCAAAATGCACTAAAAAGTGATAAAGGATCTCTTGACCCTTTCAAGGAAGGGGATCCATTTTAGGCGAATAGTTTCTTTTTGGAGTCGGAGCTCTGATAGTTAATGTTTGTGATGGTCAATGTTATGATTTTCTTTCATTTATTTATATCTCAAAAACTACTGGACCGATTTTGATGAAACGAACATTGAACCCTAAGTTGAATATACTCAATTGAACTATAAAAGAATCAGCTCGTTTTGTTTTTAGTTTCAAGAAATCTGTTGACAAACATACAAATATAAAATACACCTACGAAATCTAGCACACGTGTTTGGAAGCCTTAATAAATCAACATACTCAATTAATAAATTTTAACGATACACAACATAACAAACATACACATTAAATTGTTTGCCTCTTTTTTTAAGTCGGTAAAAAAAAAGAGCTACAGGTACAGTTATTACCACTATCGAAGTGGATAAGAAGTTTAACACTCCGAATCCTGTCAACGTCACGTTACCGTTCATTACCTATTGAGAATAATAAAGACGTAAGAATACGTTCTGATACAGTGACCAGGCTACCGTTCCAGCAGACTCCGTCCTCGCCGGGATAGCTGATACATAAGTGATGCCGCCTCCACTCGCCGTGAGTCCACTTCCACGTTTATTCATGAGGTGACTACTGCTAGCTAACTACGGATCTTACTTTACCTTTTAAATTTTCATGATTTTTACTCCGACTACGAATAAGAGTATTACAAATGAGTTTCCTAGCTAGAGTGTTGTTAGAATTTTAAGCTTTGAAACGGTTACTATTTGCTTTTAACTAACAAACTCTGGTAGATTTCGAATCCGTACCGATACCGTGAGTTTACGCGGTTTTACTCGCAAGCGACGACGTAAAAAAAGTATATTTTTACTTTAACTCTTTTTAAGTTGTCGCTAGCGATTAAAACTGCTGTAAGCTCATAGTAACAGTACCGTATTCTATTTCTTTGTATTTTAGAACTAGCAGCAATAAAATTTCTTGTTTAGATCACTAAGGGGCTCTCAACCCATAGTCACTATAATTCACCACTAAAAAGGAATGCTTTCATACTTTACTTTTATGTAACTAAAGCATTTAACCCTTGTATGCCCTGATCTAGTGCAACTGTAAAAATGCTCAATGTTTTTGGGTGTTGTTCTCAAACCGACCTACGGGCTACCCCTGTGGGACAACGGGATTTAAGGCAGTTGGCACCATCATAATAATTTTATCAGAAAGCGTTTGAACTCAGTTACAGCTTTAGTTAATTTGCAAGTGAACTAGGAAATAGTTGTTTGTGTTGAGAACAACATAATCAGTATAGCTTTGTGCCAAGGCCGTAATTTTACTTTAAAAAGTTATCCTTTTTGCATTATCTATGCCTCTGCCGATTTCCCTATCTCTGCTCGATCCTACCAAGGGTGCCTGCGGGTCGGCCTCGGTCAATATTTATTAAATTACTTATATTTGTGCGGAATAAACATTGTAAAACGTTATTCACGTCGTGAGCTATCATAAAAGTGTGAATTTGTATTGCTAGCAAAGATGAAAATAAAAACAGTGTTGGTGTTGTGCAAAGAAACATTTCTCATTTCATCTGCCTGCAGCCCTATACGCCCCCTGGCATTCATCACACACACATTTACATGGAAAAACCGTCCAGTTTGTTCGAAACAGGTTGTGGTTTTGGTCAGTGGCATCTAGCTCACAGATAATATGAGTTATGCTTATTCTAAAAAATATATTTTATTTAAATTATATGTAAGTTTTATAAAAGAAACATTCTTCACAACATTAAAAAAAAACTAATGAAGAAACTCACTCCTTGCGCGTAGCTAGCGCGTGTCTAGAAATACTACGCCTCAGCTACTAAGCTACGAAGAAGTGACCTGCCCCCCGAATCAGAACCATTCGAATGCGAATTTGGTTACGATTTGATAACTTTTCATGTTAATAAAATTTCAGTTACGTGGATTTATCCGATGCAACTATCTTATTTTGTTTATTTATTATATTTGTTATCGAACTGACATATCGGCATCAGATAAAACTGCGACATTATTTAAAAATGAATAGAAAAATTAGCCGAAACCCTAGAAGAATGACTTCTAACTGAATCGCACTGCTAGTGTTGGTAGTTGTAACTCCCTCGCTAGCAACGCAATAATACGAGTACGTTGATATCGTGTTTTTTTTTCATATACTTTTTTTGCTCTGCTTTTTGATTTTCCATCCATTTTATTTTTAAAACATTATTTATGTATGTATATACGCATGTGGCCTAGAAGAAACAGTCTGAATTTCAGCACAAAAGTTTGGGAACCAGTGATTTATAGTGCGTGACCGGAGCGCGCTGCGGCCTGAATTAGGTGCCCATACACTCGCCACTGGACACTGTTTCCAACTGCTTTACGAGGGGTAACGGATGTTGCAACTGGTAGAACTTACAACGTTTTCAGAGAAATGGATTCAAAGCAACGTTATTTAAATAAGTGTAAGAGCTAGAAAAGAGACGGTAAATGTACGACGAATGACGGTATAACATTGATCACCAATCAAATAGATTTCTCTGATCTAAGTGAAAGTAAGTATCTAATGCCGATAACAACTCACATTGTAAATGTTAGTTTTAATTCAGGATTTTTTCCATCACCACTCAAGCAATAAGTTATCACTCCGGTTTATTAATCAGGAGATAGAGACAATGTCAATAATTATTGTCGTATTATGTTTTTCCCGCAATTTCGAAAATTATGGAAATAATACTAAATTCAAGGCTGCTGAACTACCTAGATAAAAATAATCTCTTATCTTCCGTTGTTTTGTGATACACACACACACACACACACACACACACACACACACACACATTATATATAATATAAATTTAATTAACGCATAAACACCGAAGCGGTCGCATGCGACTGCATAACAATAGAATATCCAGTGTCTCGTTTACATATGCTTGAGGGATTAAATTGAACCTTGATTATACGTAACTATCTTTTTAAGGAAGAGCAGTATCTTCTGGCACAGACTTTATTAAAATTAAAAGAAGATACCGATGAAACTAATCTTTGTAAAAGTTTTTTTTACGCACGTGTGTTATAAAAAGCAGAAACAATAGTGTACCACAACTAAAATAAATACATTAATTGTATTAAGTTGAACCATTAATTTTAGAGGTATTTTGGGTGATCCACGAAATCCGTTTCAAGATAAGAGAAAGGATACCTAATCCGATTCACCACACAACGCTCTAATTTCTTGCACCTTGATTGAATCGCGTCTTTTCCGGAATTAGAGCAGCCTCAGCGAATACAGAGCAAAAAGTGTCCTATTTCCCTACCTTCTGCTATTAGGAGCGAGATTAATGGCCGTTTCGAAGCCGAAGTTGCCCCTGTACATTTGTCTCCATCGGCAAAGTCTACAGATGTCACGAAACTGCATTTGCACTTGTTAAATTGCTGGAAGAATAAGGAAGAAACTTGAAAAAGGCAGTAATGACCGAAGCAGAGGTAGAAACTTAACTGTATCTAAAATATGATCTTTAAACTTTTAAGTAGGTTTAAAATAAGATACATTTTGCAATTCGAGTAAACTTACGTCTAGGCTTCAACAAAACAAGCTCTTACAATAAAAGAGCCAATTCTAATAACAAAAAAAAGGAATGCTGAGGAAAACAATAATATAATATAAACAACCTTTACAATTAAAGTAAATAAAGATTGTCTTAATTAAGCACGATTGTGAGATGATTTTATCAATAACTCCTCCCCCCCCCCTTTAACTTTTAAACTAAGCAAGTGTAAATTTCGAAAAAATACATGATGTAGATCTTTACAAACACTTTCAACGAAAATTGGTTTCAACTAGTAGCTTTTGAGATAGAGCACATTTTCAACAACAGCAAAAATAACTTTGTTCGTTTTACAAACATGTTAAAAAACAAAATTATATTTGCTGTCACTTAATTATTGTGGTATGTTTGCTAAATGGCAGTAATTGGATCCCTTATTCAGTTTAAGATGTCACGGACCCTCAGTGCGCAAGTCCGACTCACACTTAGCCGGTTTTTACAAGAGAATTTAGTTCGTTGTGAGTTGCGCTATTAATTTATTCAATATTTAATAAATTAATAGCGCAAACACTTCCATACGAATTAAACTCAATAGAAACCGAGTTTTCGCAAACTGATTTGCTCTGATGGCATTCAAACGAGAGGAAAATGTTAATTTAATAATAAATGAGCCTCAAATTTTCTTGTTCTAAGCTTTTAATATTTTGGGTGTCCCGAGAAATGGGGTTTACCGGTTATAAAATACAATGAATTTTCTGGAATAAAACCTCTTAAAAGTGGGCCATTTTCCGGAAAGCTTGGTTGCCCTACTTTCACGTAATCCTGAGGATGAAGGGTTGGGGATTACCAAAAGGCTGGTCCACTTCCTGGAAGAGTCTCGTGGATTGCAAAAAATATATAATTAGATGCTGTAAGCAGCTTTTGCAGGCTTTTGACGATTTGTGGAGTGGCTTAATTTTTCATCCTTGTGAAATTTAGACGATTGTTGTAAAATTTCCATGATGTAATTTATCTGATTCTAGTGGAAAGACAAAAGATGTTAAGGCAGTGTAGTTACAAAGTCGCGTAATCGATTTGTCATCGTCACGTATGCGTTCACTTCAGTTAAAATGAAGACTAGGTCGGTAATCTTTAGTAAATAAAGTAAGAAAGTTATTAAAAATCCTCATTTTGTGAAATAATAGTTTCCAAAATCGAAATTATCCCGTTTTTATTATGTTCACAAAACAACGCGAAAGTCAACAAGTTATTTGCATATCGGATCTTACAGTTAGCTCAGTAATACCTACGACCGCCTCTGAAAACAGGCTAATACACACAGTTGCAAATAAAAAGGCGAAGCATTAATAAAAGTGCTTTTAATTTGCAGTACGGATGGAGGCGGAGGTCTCATTGGCGCCTATTGGTGCCAACCGGGACACAAAACACACACTTACCACACAACACATAGCCACCGCACCACACACATATATACACAAAGTGCCAAATACCTTAGCTTATTAATTGTAACTGGTCTCTCAAGATACTCGTACAGGCATAGCCTAGTTTGAGAGCATCTGGTAACCTCTGAGTTTTTATGGCTTTTTCTTTTTATAATTTAGGCTTGAATACATGTAGGTATTAGTAGTCGGACACGAAGTTTTGTAGTTTCAAATCCCAAACCTACATATATTATGCTGATGTGATGCTGGTTTGGGAGGTATTACTTATATCTTTATTTGCCGATTTCATTTAATTTCCTTATGAAAATGTTTTGTCAGATTCGGCAGGTAATATTAACTAATCCTAAAAAAATTTTGAAGTGAAAACTTCTTTAGCGGCGTTGAGCACTTTTGTGGGATGGGGGAAAAATGTGAAACTCGCGTCAGGACACGTGGGCTGATCGAAAAACCGTAAGACGGTTGGCGAAATTATGGATGTAAGTTGATTTTTCTAAGAGAGAAACTTTTTA
Source organism: Pyrausta purpuralis (assembly GCA_963924145.1). Taxonomy (NCBI): domain Eukaryota; kingdom Metazoa; phylum Arthropoda; class Insecta; order Lepidoptera; family Crambidae; genus Pyrausta; species Pyrausta purpuralis. The sequence goes on along the minus strand of CAWUPE010000926.1, from coordinate 53,969 downwards.
ATGTAATTTAACATAATATAAATTGTAATGTTTGTGTTCGATAGAGCAATAAATAAATATTGTATTCTATAAAAATATTATATTATTATTATTATTATTATTATTATTATTATTATTATTATTTTATTATTATTTTTATTTTTTATACTTCTGTATCTCAGCATTTTATAGCTGGGGATTTTAGAATTACACGGGCCTAAGCCAAGTGTAAGTCCAAGTATTTTTTTAATTTATTGCATTAATATAAATATATAATACTGTATTAATTCATTGCCGTTTCGGATGTATTGATTATGTTATGGTTGCTGGTTTCATGATTTAAAGAAGAAGTAAGTTGTAGTGGATTGTATGTATGTGTAGACTGAGGGTCTTCTTCCTGTAAAAACTTGCGGACAAGTCTACAGGTATTCAAAATAACTGCTTTCTGTAGTTGAGTATATATGTATTTTGGTAAGTTAAGTGATTGAATGGATTGGTGCAACTGATTCGGTATTACTCCTGTACTAGACAGAACTATGGGTATGACTGTAACTTTATTCAGTTTCTACATTCGCTTGACTTCATCCTTAAGGTCTGTATATTTAGAGAGTTTTTCTGCTATGGTAGATTGAAGGTTATGGGTGTTTGGAACCGCTATGTCAATAAATAGAGCTGTTTTATTAATTTTGTCTAATACTGTAATGTCCGGCCTATTATAATGAGTTGTCCTATCCGTCAGAATCGCTCTGTCATAGTACAGTTTGTGTGTTAAATTTTCAAGGACAGTTGATGGTGAGTATTTATAATAAGGGACAGGGGAATCATTCACAAGTTTGTACTTAATGGCTAGATGTTGATGGATTATATTGGCAACCTGATCATGACGGTGTTTGTAATCGGTTTGGGCTATAGACTTACATGCACCTGTGATATGTTGTATGGTTTCTGAAGCACTGTTACATTTTCTGCATTGATCGGTTTGGAGATTTGGACTTCTGATTATATATTTTTGGTAGTTCCTAGTTTCAATGACTTGATCCTGGATTGCCAACATAAATCCTTCCGTCTCCGGGAACAGATCACCTCGACTCAGCCACTCGTTCGATGCATCTTTATCGACGTTCGGTTGGCATAAGTCAAAGCGGTGTCGACCATGTAGAGATTTTTGGGCCCATTCCTCAATTTTAGCGCGTTGGTCAGTCTGTTTTTCATTGGCCTGGCTAGAGTGGTCGCATAAATTGAGAGGTGTGAGCCATTGGTCGTTGGCTACTACTGCTTCGTGCATTGCTGATGTACCTGTTTTGTGATGGAAGTACTTACGTAGACTGGAAACCTGCTTGTTGTGAAGATTTGTTATATCAATGAGTCCCCTCCCCCCTTCACGACGTGGTAGAGTTAATCTTTGAACGCAAGATAGTGGGTGATGTTTCCTGTTTTTTGACATAGAGGTATTAATTATACGCTGGAGACTCTTAAGTTCGTTTTTGGTCCATTTAATGATTCCAAAAGAATAAGTGAGGATAGGTATTGCGAAGGTATTAATAGCTTTTGTAAGGTTTTTAGCGTAAAGTTGACTTTTAAGTATGGCGTTTAATCTATGTTTAAATTTTTGTGCTAGTGCCTGTTTAGTTTCTTTGAAGTGTATCTGTTTTGACTGATTATATCCTAAATATTTATAAGTCTGGTGTTCTTGTAGGGGTTCGATCCGTTCTCCTGTTTCCAGCTGATAGGAGTGCTTGTAGTTCTGTCCGGCTCTTACTGAGTTTATCTTACACTTGTCGATACCAAACTCCATACAAATGTCTTTTGTAAACTGTTCAGTGACATCTGCTAGTTGTTGTATTATTATTGTATTCTATCACAAAAATGAAAGTACTTTTATATTGATAATAAGAGCAATTCATTCAAAATTATTCCCTAACTATTCCAAAAAATCAAAAATGCACAACGCTGATATTCAAGTTTTCACTTCTGCCGGCACTCCCGGAGTGCAATTTTTTTTTACTTCATTTATGTCGTTAAAGGTAGTTCAACAGTAATCGCCTGCGCCGTGCGATTAGCATTCAGCGGCGCTTTTGTGCAGCGCTGTAAGCGGACATTCCGCAGCTTTTTAATTAAGCGCTCGACTCGTGTTTCCGCCTCATCGGCTCCGGACTTCCGCTCCCGGCAGTTTTTTCGAGCCTGACCTGACCAACTTACTTATTTATGTAGAGATAGTTATTTTTTCTGACGTGAGGGGTGAGCATATAAGTATTTTCATTTGCATTAGGTAAATAAGATTGATCACAGTCAGCAATAATTAATTTTGTGAAATAGAGATAGCTCTCTCAATATATCAAACATTTTAGACAATCTTCTGAATGAGTTAACTACGGAAAATTAAACTTCTATTATTATATTGTTAAAAATCATCATCATCATCATTATCAGCCAAAGGACGTCCACTGCTGAACATAGGCCTCCCCCACGGCTTTCCACAGCGACCGATTACTAGCGGTCTGCATCCAGTTTGATCCTGCAATCTTTTTAAGGTCGTCTGTCCATCTTGTTGGTGGACGTCCTACGTTGCGTCTTTGGTCGAAGGGTCTCCAATCTAGAACTTTCCTGCCCCAACGACCATCAGTTCTTCGCGCTATGTGCCCTGCCCATTGCCACTTGAGCTTACTGATTCTCAAGACTATGTCCGTTACCTTAGTTCTTCTACGTATCTCTTCATTTCTGATTCGATCACGTAGAGAAACACCCAGCATAGCCCTCTCCATCGCTCGTTGTGTGACTTTGAGCTTCCTTATAAGGCCCATAGTTAGAGACCATGTTTCGGATCCGTATGTCATCACTGGTAACACACACTGATTGAAGACTTTCGTCTTCAGACTCTGAGGTAAAAGAGATGAGAAAACACTCTTGCGTAATTTCCCGAACGCTACCCAGCCGAGTTGGATTCGTCGATTGACCTCTTTCTCGAAGTTAGACCTACCCAATTGGATCACTTGTCCCAGGTAGACGTACTCGTTTCTCTCGTTCGGAGACGAACTCAATTCTCGAAGTTGTCGACACAACTTCGAGAATTGAGTTCCCAATGGATACTGGAGTGGGTACAACAAGGGAACTCGACATAATTTTCGTCTTCTCCATGTTCATTTTAAGACCCACTTGTTGGGAGACTCGGTCAAGGTCTTCGAGCATAGTGCCAAGATCGTCCAGCGTCTTTGGCACAACAACTACATTGGCAAATCGGAGGTGTGTGATGTATTCGCCATTGACATTGATGCCGATTCTTTCCCATTCCAGAAGTTTGAAGGCGTCTTCCAATGCCGCTGTGAACAGTTTCGTAGATGTAACATCTCCCTGTCTCACACCTCTCCGCAGTGGAATCGCCCTCGTATTCTGCTTCTGTACTCGGACCGGACTTTTAAAAATACTTTATCTTAATTCATTTTTGAATTTAAAAACATATCAATGTGTGCGTCAGGTACACAGTAAAAGTATATTGTTTTACAAAATTGCAATTAAAATTAATGTAAACTGATAAATTTTAAGCAACTTGATATAACTACATGCCCTTTTTATTACTTAGGTGTCCTTTATAAAGGCTTTATAACTTGGTTTATAACAATAATTCTGATAAAAACAAGACGCGTGCGTGCCTCTATCGTATATAATTAATATAATAATTATAATTAAATTAAATTAAAACGTATATAATAATATATAATTATTTAAAGATAAAACTGTAAACGAAAATTATAATATATTCTTAAAAGTTCTATGTAATCCGCACGATACACACATACCCAAAATAAGTTTGAAAATAAATACCGTAAAACGAAAAAAATGGCTAACAAAAGGAATCAAGATATCTTGCAGGCATAAACGAATATTAAAATCGCTTAATTCGCAAATTGGTAATGCTATATTAGACAAGCACTACAAACAATACACAAAGTTTTTGAGAAAGACTGTATATTGGTCAAAAAAGATATGTAACATAAAGAGAATACAGAAATCACTAAATGTAAATAAAACTATGTGGACTATTGTAAAGGAGAGAACTAACAAATTACCTGAGCGCCAGCACAAGAATATTTCTTTAAAAAATGACCAAAGATTAATCAAAGATCCACACTTAGTGGCAAACGCTTTCAATGACTTCTTTTTATCGGTGGGTGAGTATGACAAAAGTGCTCCGCCACGTGGCCGTCCGGTCGTCACCCCAATAGAGAACTCTTTGTACCTCAGACCAATTGACATTGAGGAAACGACACGTTTGATCCGCAATCTAAAAAATAAAACAAGCTTTGGTTTTGATGAAATATCGCCAATGCTTATAAAGCAATGTGCTCCTGAACTTATTCTTCCACTAACTTTCCTCATTAACCAATCATTTACTGAAGGTGTATTCCCAGACCAGTTAAAAATTTCAATAATTAAACCCATATATAAATCTGGAGACCGTAAATCTAGTAGTAACTATCGACCGATAGCTTTGCTGCCATCCTTTTCTAAAATATTTGAAGCCGCCATTACTTACCGTTTATACACATTCTGCGAAAAGTTTGAAGTATTTGATGAAAGCCAAAACGCGTTTCGAAAAAATCGATCCACCACCACAGCAGTTTTTAAATACGTACAGAATATCTTGGACTCCCTTGACAGCAAAAAATACGCCGTAGGTATCCTACTGGACTTAAGTAAGGCATATGACCGGGTTTTACCTAATATATTACTACAAAAGTTATATAGCATAGGAGTACGTGGTACGGCACACAAATGGCTTACATCTTACTTCGAAAACCGGGAACAATACGTAGAAATACAACACACGTGTCCAGAAACGAATAAAGTAAGTGTAATCAGGTCCCAAAAAGGAATAGTTTCAAAATCTATACCGCAAGGAAGCGTGATAGGATGTTTTCTTTTCCTTATCTATATAAACGACTTGCCAAAAATAATACAAGAACCTAGTATCCTATTTGCAGATGACATGTCAATACTATTACAAACCACAAATGAACACCAGCTTAGTGAAAAACTAACCGAAATTATCCATAAAATAATATCTTGGCTAAATGACCACAACCTTATAATCAATTTTAACAAAACCAAACTAATGGTATTCAGACCTCATCAAAAATTACCGCTAAACATACATTTTTCAATCAATAATATAGAACTTGAATCCGTCGATACCTTTTCATTATTAGGAATTAAAATAGACACTAACTTAAATTGGAAAAATCATATTGATTACATATCTGGTAAACTATCAAGATTTACTTACGCACTAAACGAACTCAAAAGAACCACAGATACAAACACCGCTAAAACTGCTTATCATGCTTATGCGCACGCATGGCTGCGCTACGGCATTGCTCTTTGGGGAAACAGTACTGACGCGCCACAGCTCCTAACATTGCAAAAGAAATGTATCAGAATACTCGCTAACATAGATCCTATGGAAAGCTGTAAACCTTACTTTAAAAACTACCAAATACTAACAGTTCCGTCTCTATATATATTTGAAATTTGCAAACTAGTCAGGAAAAATATGGGAATGTTTGTGGATGCTAATAAAAATTGCACAACATCAATGGTATTGAGAGAAAGAAATAAATTCGTAGTGCCAAAGAGCAGATTAGTGTTGCACGCCTCAGGACCGTACTCAATGGCAGTAAGAATTTATAACGCTCTTCCCAAGTCCATAAGAGAACAAGACAATTACAAAAATTTTGTGACATCCTTAAGCAAATATTTATGCAATAAATGTTATTATAATGTAAATGAGTACTATAGAATTGTGCAATAACTGAAAATATATTATGTTTTTTTTAATATATTATGTCGAAAATGTATATATAAACATAAGCTCGAATAAATAACTTAGTCTTTAGTGTTCCATAACTTTAGTCTATAAGTATGATGTAGCTATACCCTTGCAGGGTGCATGTGTAGCACTTTATTCCTTACTACCATCTGTATATATATGTACACACATGTAATGCTAATAAATTTTGATTTGATTTGATTTGATTTGATTATAAATTTCCTATATTCAGGGATTTTCCTGTAAAAGAGCTCAGTGAAAGGAATCGAACAATACGACACAACAACCCGACAGCCGTCCCATCGCAAGCAATACGTCTCCGGCGCAGCTGATTAACTGCCAGCTCTGGTTACCGCCCGCCCTACAAAGCCGTCCCGTGAATTTTGTTTCGTACGTGGAACGACACGATTTAGGATTCTGTATAGAAACGGAGCACCGTACATTTCTCGTCACTCGAACGGATTTCGTCTCGATTTCAATTTAGCTCAGAAAATGTAACATTTAAAAGTGCTGTTACAGGTAGCCATCTTTAAAAAATAACAACTTATAATGCTTTAGAATGTTTTTAACACTCACAGTGTCATATTTTATATTCATAAAGATGAAATAAGAAACCAAAAATTTGCGCACGGGCGGGACTTGAACCAGCAACCTTTTGGCAAACCGGGCCAAACGCTCTTACCAATTGAGCTACCGTGCTGTTAGTCCGACCCTGCGAAATTTGTGGTTTCTTATGAAAACGTCAATTGCGTGACGCTTAGCGCCATCTAGCCGTCTGTCTATGAAACAGATGGCCCAAGCAGTTATTCTTTACAGAATAAATTCAACTTGGAAATTGATGTCGCTTCGCTATCTAATGCTTTAGAATGTTTTTAACACTCACAGTGTCATATTTTATATTCATAAAGATGAAATAAGAAACCAAAAATGTTTTGCGCACGGGCGGGACTTGAACCAGCAACCTTTTGGCAAACCGGGCCAAACGCTCTTACCAATTGAGCTACCGTGCTGTTAGTCCGACCCTGCGAAATTTGTGGTTTCTTATGAAAACGTCAATTGCGTGACGCTTAGCGCCATCTAGCCGTCTGTCTATGAAACAGATGGCCCAAGCAGTTATTCTTTACAGAATAAATTCAACTTGGAAATTGATGTCGCTTCGCTATCTAATGCTTTAGAATGTTTTTAACACTCACAGTGTCATATTTTATATTCATAAAGATGAAATAAGAAACCAAAAATGTTTTGCGCACGGGCGGGACTTGAACCAGCAACCTTTTGGCAAACCGGGCCAAACGCTCTTACCAATTGAGCTACCGTGCTGTTAGTCCGACCCTGCGAAATTTGTGGTTTCTTATGAAAACGTCAATTGCGTGACGCTTAGCGCCATCTAGCCGTCTGTCTATGAAACAGATGGCCCAAGCAGTTATTCTTTACAGAATAAATTCAACTTGGAAATTGATGTCGCTTCGCTATCTAATGCTTTAGAATGTTTTTAACACTCACAGTGTCATATTTTATATTCATAAAGATGAAATAAGAAACCAAAAATTTTGCGCACGGGCGGGACTTGAACCAGCAACCTTATTTCATCTTAGCACGGTAGCTCAATTGGTAAGAGCGTTTGGCCCGGTTTGCCAAAAGGTTGCTGGTTCAAGTCCCGCCCGTGCGCAAAACATTTTTGGTTTCTTATTTCATCTTTATGAATATAAAATATGACACTGTGAGTGTTAAAAACATTCTAAAGCATTAGATAGCGAAGCGACATCAATTTCCAAGTTGAATTTATTCTGTAAAGAATAACTGCTTGGGCCATCTGTTTCATAGACAGACGGCTAGATGGCGCTAAGCGTCACGCAATTGACGTTTTCATAAGAAACCACAAATTTCGCAGGGTCGGACTAACAGCACGGTAGCTCAATTGGTAAGAGCGTTTGGCCCGGTTTGCCAAAAGGTTGCTGGTTCAAGTCCCGCCCGTGCGCAAAACATTTTTGGTTTCTTATTTCATCTTTATGAATATAAAATATGACACTGTGAGTGTTAAAAACATTCTAAAGCATTAGATAGCGAAGCGACATCAATTTCCAAGTTGAATTTATTCTGTAAAGAATAACTGCTTGGGCCATCTGTTTCATAGACAGACGGCTAGATGGCGCTAAGCGTCACGCAATTGACGTTTTCATAAGAAACCACAAATTTCGCAGGGTCGGACTAACAGCACGGTAGCTCAATTGGTAAGAGCGTTTGGCCCGGTTTGCCAAAAGGTTGCTGGTTCAAGTCCCGCCCGTGCGCAAATTTTTGGTTTCTTATTTCATCTTTATGAATATAACAACTTATAGTACAAAATTCGTTTGTTGCCCAATGGTATACACAATCGATCGATTGATGCTATTTATGCCATATTTACCGTTGGATACAAACCACATAAGCAATGTTGCCTAATTATATGTATATTATGGCTTTACATTTAATAATCTAAGAATGTGACGGCCTCTATAAGAATAGTTTAAATATAACTAAATTAACGCCACTGCAGTGCCTCTAGTATGTTCGGGTACGCAGGACTAGACAGTCTCTCGGCCAAACTGCGCAAAAAAGCCGACTCTCTTTTGTGGCGAGTACGCGGCAGCCGCTAGTTTCCTGAAGGCCATCGCTGAGTGGGGACTACCCACTGGTCAGGCTTGAATGTTAAATAACTAAATCGCTTTTAGATATTAAGTACTAACACAGTGTAGTTGTAAGGTTTTCTTTTACTCACAATTAAGTTGATAGAAGTTATCCGATAAATAAACTTTTTTATTTTATTAATTAATATTAAGCATCCATCAAAGTATGCAAATGTCTTATTAAATAGACTGTTTATCTTTAAAGTAAGTGCGTCACTAGTGTCCGTCATAAAATTTTATCGAAAATTAATGCAGGTCAAGAGGAAGCCCGCTTGGCCCCTGAAAACCGAAGGGATCGGTACCGAGAAGCCGTAACAACTGAAGTACTGTATCTTCCTGATAGGTTGCGAGGTAATCGTTAAATCGCTCGTGAGCAACAAAACTATCGTAAAGAACTTTCTACCCTTATTCGATACGGGCATAACAATAGAAAATGTTGAGATGTTTTATGAGGTTTCGTTCACAGATAAAGAAGTATCTTTTGTATGCCTCCACGCGTAAACATGAGATCAACGGAGACTCGAATTGAAAAACTTTATTTTTACTATCGTATCTCTTTCCTGTCATTGGTTTTTACAATTTATAACTAAACCAGCTATTATTGCAACAATTACCATTTGATATAAAGCTTTAGCTATACCAATGTAGTAACTGATATCCTAGATCATCAGATACTACAAATAAGCACTAACACACTATCAAATGTAGTTCAAATCAAACACCTAACAACCTTTGAGTTCACGAGGCAGTGCGCTTGACATTTGCGCGATCCCATTAGCGGGATGAAATGCATTAAATCGTACGAGCGCCAATGTACCGAGCGCCGTGCTGCATAGCTGCTAGTAGTAGTAGTAGTAAGTAGTAGTTGTTAAGCCTAGGTTGATTAATATCAATATCGACGCTCGCTGCGGCGGGTAAACCAATTAGCACGTCTTTGATTGCACAGGTATAATTATTTCGGATAATCACAGTTAAATAATCCAAACTAGTAGGTGTAGTGCTAAATGAGTGAAATCACAATGGCAGTTTTACTAAACCTATGTTTTTTAATGTGTATAGAATACTGACTTACGGAAAAACACGGAACCCCTTTTTAGTTTCGTCCAGTCCGTCTGTCGCAGCCACTTTATTCTGAATCTATCAGCATTACATACGTGAAACTCAGTAGTTAGGTAAATCCAGCCAACCGCTTTACGATTCCTATCCTAGAAATAAAAAAATATGATATTTGACTGACTGACTCCTATACATGGAACTGAAACAAAAAAAAAATGCCCAAACTTATGCCTGTGAGGTGTCTATACTCTCTCAGACATCGAGGTTCCATAAACTATTTTCTCTGAAAGTTTGTAAGATAGACGCTTCCAAAGTGGTAAAATGGGTGTTCTTCCCTCTAACTTTTGAACTAAGCTAGTGAAAATTTTGGAGAAAAAATGCACGATGTAGTGCTTTACGAATACTTTCGACTTGGTTTAAACGAGATCTAACAAATTATTTTTGAGGTATTATGGCGCATTTTCAAAAACCGCAATTACTTTTTCTTTCATAGAAATACTATACAAATCAAATTTATTTTTGATTTCAACCAAAATATCGTGATACATTGGCTAAGTGGAAGTAGAGGGTTTTTTAGTTAAAGTTGTCACGGAACCCTCAGTGCGCGTGTCCGACTCTCACTTAACCGGTTTTTAATTTATAAACTCATTGAGCGTGAAACAGTGTGACTTAAGAGATACCAAATTTGACTGTGCTTATCGTAGTAGCAATCAAATCATAAGATTCGAAGAAAGATTTCTGTGATATCTGATAAATTGAAACTTTATCAAGCCAAGCAGATATTCCAAGATTCCACGGGTGAACTACGATCGCGGTTGCTTATTAATCGAACAAGTCGCGCAGACTGTTCGCAACTCAAACGCGTGTGTCTTTAGTATATCAACGCGGGTCACGGCTTTGCACTTTTGCCCTCAACGACCCCACAGCTCAAGACCTGAATAGGGTGACAATCAACTAAATCGGGGGTGTCGAGTTCTTAGAAAAGGTTTTTGTATTGAATTCTAACAGAATTCTTCATTAATTCATAGAATCTAGTCAAGCACGTATACTTTTGTGTTATAAAAGTCAACGATAAAAAGGCAAATTAACACAATGATGAATGACTCGTTTTTAGAATGTGCAGACTATCGCAACAAAACGTGAGCTTCTAAATTTAGATGTCCTTGGTTCAATCTAAGGATAAGAAACTATAATGCTAAAAAAAATCCTTTGTTAACAGGTTGTGCGCTGCGTACTTGTGATGCTCAAAACATAAAGATGGGCTCAAAACTAAACTGTGACCCTGTATTTTTACTGCTAAAACGTGTTTATTATTCTGCGACGGACAGAAATGCGGATAGCTGAGTGCTGGGCTAACAAATCACTTGCGCAGGGACACTCTTTATTGTCTCGCGTCACTTAGTTATGCTTAAGTAGACGGGTCAAATACAAACAGGGTCATTTTTGGCAGCCGTCAAAAGGTGATGAAGTAGCTAAAACGATCAACTATTTGACGTCGAACTCAAGAGACTACGATAACGTATTTTTTACACGGTTTTCCTAGTGATTGTTTGAAAAACACGACCATCCTATTTGTTAAATTTGAAGCGCCTTTAAAAAAAGACGTAAAAACAAACTCATTTAAAGTCTAAGTTTATTATGAAGGCGGTATGTAAAATTTTTATGAAAATAAAAAATTTTCGTCGTTTTAAGTTATTGTTTGAGTTACAATGATTTTGATTGAACTAAAACAGTTACTTAAACCTTCTCCTTGGGATAACAAAATGTACTTAAGTGAAAATCGCATTAAAATCGGTCCAGTCAAACGCGAGAAATTTGCTGACAAACATACAGTTTGAACTAAGAACCTCCTTTTTTTAAAGTCCGATAAAATATCTGATGGATACTCAGATATAAACAAAAACATAGGAAGTGATTTTGTGGCCTCTTACAAAGTCTTGCATTTTTCTGAAAACTTATTTACGCTCATTTTTTAGGTTAAAAAGGCTAAGTAATTAATAACACTCTCGCGGCAGCCTGAATGCCAGCAAAGTTAGTACCAAAATCTTAGTTATCAAAGCGAAACTTTACTTGTTCTCTCCGTGCGGTCTACCTAGAGAAGTTAACATTCGGATTATCAGCTAGGAAACTCATTATAATTAAATAGCACAACGTATCTTTTGACAAAATGACTGTCAATCTACTGAGTATTACTCTGATAAATTATGTTAAAAGACCACTGTGGACCTTGACTGACAAAACCGGTTTTCTGTCGAGTATTTTTGACTATGAGAGAGCTAAACAAATTTTACTTCATAAATTCAATACAAAATCTTGTACACCTCAAACAGTTTTCTAATCTGTGCTGAAATTATAGTTCGAGGAAACTTACATGATTAATTAACAAGATCTTAATACTAAACCAGAGATAATCAAACTTACACTCGAAGCATGTCTACTGCTTACCAAAACTTATTCAAAACTAATCACTTAGTTTAGGCGTGTCAATAGATCCGAATAACTTTCCTTTACAATAGGTATACAAGGAGCTACACACAGGCATCTGCCATTTAAACGAACATCGCTGAAACTTCCTCGACTCCGGAGACAAATCGGCGTGTTACTTCGTACAGTCTCAAACTCTGTTATTTGCTTTAAAAATACAGCTCATAAGGCTCAGGAAATAAGAACAAGGAAATAAAAGTTTGTAATGTTTTCTGGCGGGTGTACAAACTCATCGAAACTGTGGCATCCTAACGTCTTTCCGCGAGCAAATATGACACTAATGTTTCAAAGAAAGCTTGTGCTTTCTAAAAGTTTGACAAATAAAACTTTTACGCAATTAAATTCAGCACACAACTCAATTTTATCGATAATCATAACAAGCGACGGGATACATATTACAGCAACAGTAGATTTGTTTTGAGACAAGTTAAAATTTAAGAAGAACGAAAATCATGCTTGAATATTTTTCGTCGTTTGTAAATTTAGAGAGACATGGCATTCAAAACTTTGATATTTCCTGGGTGTTTCACCTTATGATTTTATTTTTTAAGAAGCTACAAATTACCTATCATAATTTCCGTCATTATAATTACTGAACTCCTAAGCGTTAAGGAGTTCCACCATCAGCTCAGCCCCACAAGATGTTGACTATCAGACGTAACAACATGTCAACATTAAGATTCTAGTAAAGAAACACTATACGTGCCTTTAAAATTTGAGGGTTTCCCTCGATTACACCAAGATCCCATCATCAGATCCCAAAATGAAAAAAATAGGACCAACTAGAAGGTACACCCTCTAAGTAAGTAAAAAAAAAATTTCGATTCGGTCGCCAAACGACTGAGATATGAGGTAACATACATTCAAAAAAATAATAATATTAAAAAAAACATACAGTCGAATTAATAACCTCCTCCTTTTTTCAAGTCGGTTAAAAACAGATAGATAACAGTATTTACTCAATTTGAGTATTTAGTCGGTAAATACTCACCATCGATTCGATCGATTATTTTAATCGTTAAAATAATGTGGCGGAAAACACCAAGAGTGAAAAAAAAGTCAAGTCGTTTATTGTGATTTTGTGTTGGAATTGGAATACGTGCAATTAAAGAAAACAATGAAGACAAAGGAGGAAACGAAGTAAAGCGTGATCTGATCGCATTTATTATAGATTCGATAATACGGAGCTCGTTCGTATAATTATATTTGTCAAAAATAACCTAACCTAACTAATGATTATCGTGAAGCTGCTGTTCACAAATCCGGCGAATTTGAGATTTATTGTTTTTTTGTTATTTATTGTTCGTTTAAAACCCTACAAAATGAGGTAGGTTTCATGGAGGTACATCATGATACAATGTGAAATGAAAATCCATACTTCAATGAACAATCTCCTTTGTTATGTGCCTCGTATCGTTCTGACTTGTGACGTAACCATACTGACATATTTGATCTATGTCTAAGACTCAAAGCCAGTCTTCAGGCGTAAATATCGAGTAATTCAAGAACGGAAGTGTCTATTAATTATACTCAGACACTTAAATAACTGTCACGCTATAATTAAGATCACTCAGAGCGGAGCCAGCGTTATCCAGCTTTTCGGCGCGAGTAACGACCGAGTTATTAAATAAATACCAACCTGTTATTATTAACGATAGGCAAAAGGCTCGACGGGCACGAAAACATTATTTTAAACAATAAACTCGTAAATTGACGCGAGGAAAATTATTATGTAATCGGAATTGAATCTCACTCGTGTATATACAGAAGTCATCGCGTAATAAATCATTTAACAGAAAGTATTTAATCAATTTCATACGAGTTATTGAAGTATATTAATCAATGTATCATTTTACTTTCATTAACATCGTCTGGGAGCTCAAAATTTAATCAACATTGTAAGCTATGGTATGACATTCATAAAATTCGTCGTAGCTTTGCTTAAATGTTGCAAAAATGACGCTGGCGTCTTTGCAAGTAACAACGGCTACACAAATAAAAAATACTATGGAGCGTTATTCGTGATGCAATCGAGCAACCATTAAAACCATTTTCAATAAACGAGCTAAAAGCGCTCGCCAAAGGGCACTGCAATGCACTAAATTAAACGCAAGCGGAGTGCTTTGACGCGCCGAAATAATTGACGACTCGCCGCCGCGGCGCCATTATTATTATTAAAATCAAATCAAAATGTAGAATTTCCGAAATTGTTTTTATTGTTTATATAAAACACAATTATTAAATAAAAGCAACTACAAATAAGAATTATTCTTATTTGCATTTAACAAATAAGAATAATTATGAATTAAATGCCACTTAATGTTATATGTTTAGGTGGTTAGTGCATGTTACCTTCCTCGGTCGACATCAAATTACTAAAATGATAACTTATTTTAATTAATAATTATTTTGAGGACAATATTTAACGTTTGGTCAAACCTATGCATGTAGGGTGTCTATAGACAGGTCTCTTCAAATGACATCGAGGTTCCACAAACCATTTTTCTGAAAGTCTAACATTTGGGAGATAGACGCATCTAAAGTGGTAAAATGGGCGTCTCAACAGATTTGCATATCATTATATGCAAATCTGTTGATTCAAACTGGGTTAAACGATAGCTCGTGTTTTCGAAACTAAACTCTGCCCAAAAATGCGCGTAAATAATAACCTTATCCATTTAACTCTTCAACTGTGGCAATACAAACACGCAAGCGTTTTGTTTTATCGTCGAAAAAGCATTGTTGGGCGCGACCATTTGTTCTGCGAATTAAAAAAACCGGCCAAGTGCAAGTCGGACTCGCGCACTGAGGGTTCCGTGCCAACTTTAACTGAATCAGGTAATCCACTTACTTTTACTAAGTAAAATACCACAATATTTTGTTTACTGCAAATATAACTTTGTTTTTCATAGTGTTTGTATGAAGTACAAAGTCATGTTTGCGGTTGTTGAAAATGTGCTATATCTCAAAAACTTCTCGTTCGATCCCGTTCAAACCAACTTTCGTTGAAAGTAGTTGTTAAGATCTATATTACATATTTTTTTCAAAATTTACACTTGCCTGGTTTAGAAGTTAGATGGGGGGGACGCCCATTTTACCACTTTGGAAGCGTCTAGCTATGAAACGTTAGACTTTAAAAGAAAATTGTTATAGGAACCTTTATATCATTTTAAAAGACCTATCCATAGACACACGCATAGGTTTGACTAAAAAATTTTTTTTTGGTTTTAGTTTCATGTATGGGAGTCCCTTAAATTTCATTATTTTTTATTTTTTGTATGAGAATCGGTAAGCGGTTAACAGGATACATCTTCCTACCAAATTTCAACAGTGTAATGCTTATAGTTACAGAATAAAATGGCTGTGACATACGGACGGACATACAGACAGACAGACAGACAGACAGACAGACAGACAGACTTGACGAAACTATAAGGGTTTTGTTTTTTGCCATTCGGCTAAAAATTATGCATTCCGATCCGGCGCGCGAGGGGTTTCACACGTGCGAGTGTTGCAACATTGGCGGACTTTTTAACGCTTTGTGAGCGAGGAAAAACGATCCGCGGATACTAGGATCGCTTTTTTGTCTGGGTTAAGATGGTCGCTATATTTTTTTAATTCAGTCTAAAAGTATAGAGAAACCAAAATTAGAAATAGTTTTTTTATTACCTGTTTATCATACTGAACATTACGAGCGAGATTTTTAGTTAATTTTATCTAAGTTACGTAGATGAACTTCATTTAAAACAGATTGAATAAGTGATACATTTTTAGTCAGACGTAATTAACCATAACATTCAAGCATTTCACATCACTTAAAAACATCCAAAAGCTTATCAAAATCGGGCCCCAAACAGAGTTTCGCAGCTTCTTTCACTGATAATATCATTTCCTGCTGGCAACACCAGGGCCTCCCGTGGGGCCGGGACTCGTCGACGTCCTTTTTGTTCACGAAACAATTTAGTTGAGTTCGTAATTGACACCGCCAGTGATTTTAAAAAGAATAGATATGATCGTACGTCGAGAGTGACAGCACACATGCGCAATTCTTATTAACCACGTACCTAGACGATGAGTGAAAAAGATAGAATAATTTATACAGTAAGAAGAAAAGAGATAGAGAGTAATTCTCTGTTTCGCTCAAATGTAAATTAAATGTTTCTTATTGACTTATCACGGCTAAGCACTGCATACTTGAATAACTAATAACCAATCTATGATCGCCTTAGTGTCTAAGACATTACGTCCTTTTCATACCTGTATAATTACAATGTGCTTTCTCTTTCACCTTTGTAACCTGTTACAAGATGATTCGCGATCCTTGTCTGCCCCACATATTAACCTAGTTCTGTAAAGGGCTAAACCCATACTCACTGTGTGTGACTTATGTAACCCCACTGTATTCACTAAATTACACATTCTCTTCGTCATACGTCATCACGTACATCATAATTTATACACCTATCTAGATTTGACTTAATAATAATGTTTATTATGGATATGCCGGTGGTGTCCACCATGTTGAATGTAATTCGGCTATGGTATATTCATAACTTGGATTAATCTTGAGACGATTTAATTATTATAATTCTATTTTATTTATTGTAAATTAAATATTTCAAGATTACTAGGACCCTTATTAGACTTTTATGTTTGCTGTATAACAAATGTTAGTTTTGGCACCAAAAGGAAGTTGACTCCGATTGGTTAATGAAGGTAAGATTAATTTCTAATATTTTAACTATTATAATAATAATCTAAAAGACTAACTAAATTCAGTACGATTGATAAACAAATAATTAATGAAATTATATACACAGTCGGGTCATAAATACTGTTACAATTAAAAATAAAACAGATATTACATTCGAATTTGGAATCTGACATTTTTATACGATTGCGCATTGTGTTTTCTAATTTTGGCGCTACTACATTTCATAATATTTTGCGATATTAAAATAGAGTGGGGTGATAAAGAGACCCGAATCGCTGTGATTGTTTTACACGAAGTTGGTATGGAGCCAAATGCAATTTTTAAAACTCTCCATAGTTATTAGTCAAATGTTTGTGTACCGGGCTAATGTTTGTGTGCCGGGTGACAGAAAAAGATTTGGCCATCCTTGTAGAGTTCGTACGAAAAAGGTGGTCAAAGCAGTAAGGGAAAGAATTCGCAGAAATCCTGTCCGAAAGCAAAAGATTTTATCTCGGCAGATGAAGATAGCACCCAGAACCGTGTCGAATATTTTAAAAGATGACTTAGGACTTGCAGCCTATAAGAGACGAACTTGTCATTTTTTAACTGATAATTTAAAAAAGAATATGGTGGTAAAATCGAAAAAACTACTGAAGCGGTACGCAAAGGGAGGTCACAGAAAAAAATTGTTTACGGACGAGAAAATCTTTACAATCGAGCAACATTCCAACAAACAAAATAACCGTATTTATGCTCAAACCTCTAAGGAAGCTTCTCAATTAGTCGGCAGAGTGCAACGTGGGCATTACCCGATTTCAGTGATGGTTTGGTGGGGTGTTAGCTATGAAGGTGTGACTGAGACATATTTTTGTGAAAAGGGTATCAAAACATCGGCATAAGTGTATCAAGATAACATTGTTGAAAAGGTAGTTAAGCCCCTTAACAACACCATGTTCAAAAACCAAGCATGATATTTCCAATGAGACTTGGCGCCGGGTCATAAAGCTAAGTCCACGCAGTCTTGGTTAGAAGCGAACGTTTCGGTCTCCATCAGAGCTGTAGACTGGCGGTCGTCTAGTCCCGATCTTAATGCACTGGATTATGATTTATGCTCAGTTTTAGAGAGTACGGCTTGCTTTTAACGACATGATTATTTGGAGTCCCTAAAACAATCCATACGATTGGCAGTGAAGAATTTTCCCATGGAAAGAGTGCGTGCTTCTATTGATAACTGGCCTCAACGTTTAAAGGACTGTAATGCAGCCTATGGAGACCACTTCGAGTAAGCTTTTTATATTTTAAATTGTTTTATATTTATGTATAAAACTAAAACATTGTAAAAGTTATAAGTATTATTTGCATTAAAAATATTTTATTTTTCTTTGTGACAATATTTAAAGCAAGACTAGGTATACTTAATTAGCAGATTGTTTATCCCTACAAATATATATTATAGTTATTGTTCAGATATGGAAACGGATATCGTCCCCACTGTTTTTACCGATGTTTAGGGGTTTTGATTTGTATAAAATAGAGCTGCATGCCAGAATATATGCTCCATTTGTACTTTGTCTCACTTTGTGCCCTATCTTTGTGCTATTTTGTTGGAATAAACCTATTGGAGAAGAACCCGAAGATTTTTACTACGTGTTTATTATTCAAGCACCCCATACGCGGTCTCAAACCGTATTGAAAAATGGATTTTTATTTAAAACCAATGTCATACGAGATCCCCTGAGCTTATTTTACTTTCTTATCATTGTTTACACGTTTTTGAAACACACGTGCGGGCATTTTAAGGGATTAATGATCACTTTCAGGCGCTACCCGGATTTTCAACGCGCACACTAACGCCACTTTAGTATAAAAATCATAACTCGTTAAATAAAGGACCAATCAAAAATGTGGTAAACATGATAGCAATCCCGTATCTAACTATTCTAATGTTAGTGATCATGAAAGTTTAAAACATTATAAACTTTAAGAGATGACACACTTGTTGCATAGCTATTCACAGACTCAGGGTAACATGTTTTTGCGGCTTGACATTGCGCGCCCAGGTAACATATCTATTATTTTAAATATCATTGGTCGCTGCGTTATCGCCAGAAAAGAAGCTAATAATTGCTACAGTAGACTCAAAGCCTTGATTACGAATTGTATTACAGCAAGGTACTATTGGAGAAACACATACGTAGCGAATATGTATAGCATTGCAGATACTTTCGTAGCAGCACACCATTGCTACTAGAGTTGGGTAGTTCCTGAATGATTGCTTCAATTGAAGAACTTCCGCAATTGCGAAATAGTTCCTTCACTTACTAGATCGTCCAATAAGGCTCCAAACGACTGGACTAGGTCCAGTCGTTCAGTGAAAGAGAGTAAAGCGTACGGATATATTGGTTAGTTACTGCAAGAGCGAAATTATTGTTTAAGATAGCAATCAGAAATTTCAAATTTATAATTTATATTCGTAATTCTAGACTGCCGAAATCTTATATAAGTGTTTGTTTTTTACTCATAAAAATAGCTCCGTACATGATACATGTTAACACTTTTGCGTGCAGGACACCAGACAAATTATAATTTTTATTGCTATGATGTCTATAGACGTTCTTTGTCCGCGAAAGAGTTAATGAATCATGTACGGATCGCACTACTTCCCACATCTAGTTCAGTAGTTCTACTGTTACAATATCACTTACTACTTCACATTCATTCAGCTCAATTAGAAAATTTTAATTGAGCTAAATGAATGATATGACTGATATTGTGATAGTAGAAATACTGAACTAAATGAACTAGCGGCTTCCGCGGAACTATATCACTCATCTTAGTTCAGTGAACGATTTTACGCATGTTTAATTGCTCCAGCGGCTACGACGTAGCTCCCAGAGTAGCTTATAGCTTCTTTGGACACAGCGTAGCATCGTAACAATTACTAAGCCCGCCGTAGCATTGCGTCGTAGATTTCAGGGCTACGGCGTACTTGTAGATTTTATGTGCCATTCAGTAGTGTTGTGCTTCATATTATTTTGTCATTCATCTACTTTACCTACACCCTTAATTTTTATACGAAATTTTTTGAGATTACTAAAACCATTTACGTCGTCTCGTGCCTCCAGCTAAACGTTTTTAACTATTCAAATACTCATGATATTGGGGTAACTGTGGTTTGTATTCGACGTGTACGCAGCGAGCAACAGTGCAAAATTTTTTAACTATAAATCAAACATTGGTATAATTGCCTTCAATATGACAGATGAATATTTTCCAAACTCAAAATTACTTATTTGATTACAAGGTTGAAGTGAGGTTCATGGGATTCAACTCCAAGATCAGAGACCCTAATCAGAAGCTAAGTCACCATCACCGTACACACAATCTTGTTCTAGCAAAAATATAAACACGATAACCATAATCCAGCCGGTTTTGGCGTAAAAATGCATTATTCCTCGTTCCACATTATTTTCCTGTTTAAACATTCATTAGGGTGGAGTGCACAGATGAAGCAAGCGCTGATCAAAGGCGCGACCTAAACGGGCAAGGATGAGAACACATAAAACTACGTATGTTATCATAATGTCTACGTAGGTCAAAAAGTCGTTAATTTTTGCACTGACTGACTGACATATCTCCAGTCTTTTGCAGCGATGCCGTTTGCGATGGTACAGTCCTACCTCAACGTGTATGCTAATGATCAAGTCTCTTTGTAATTCCTTAGGAACGTATAACCTTAACGTATCTTTGTTCATGTCCGTCCTATAAAGTACACCTTCCTTTTGTACATAATATTTTGATAACCTAATGTTATGGTCTACCACAAAATAGTGACGTGTGTGTGAGTGTGTGTGCGTGCGCGTGTGTGTGTGCGTGTGTGTGTGTGTGTGTGTGTGTGTGTGTGTGTGTGTGTAAAGTTTAATAAAGCTCACCATGTTTACCACTTTTAATTTAAATTTTGTTAGGTACCTTGAATTCGGTCAATCGTTCTGACTTGTGACGTAACTATACTTACATATTTGATCTATGGCTAAGACTCAAAGCCAGTCTCCAGGCGTAAATATTGAGTAATTCAAGAACGGAAGTGTCTATTAATTATACTCAGACAATCAATTAATTGTCACGCTATAATTAAGATCACTCAGAGCGGAGCCAGCATTACCCAGCTTTTCGGCGCGAGTAACGACCGAGTTATTAAATAAATACCAACCTATTATTATTAACGAAAGGCCGAAGGCTCGACGGGCACGAAAACATTATTTAGAACAATAAACTCGTAAATTGACAAGAAGAAAATTATTATGTAATCGGAATTGAATCTCACTCGTGTAGTATACAGAAGTTATCGCGTAAAAAATCATTTAACAGAAAGTATTAAATCAATTTCATACGAGTTATTGAAGTATATTAATCAATGTATCATTTTACTATCATTAACATCGTCTGGGAGCTCAAAATATAAACAACATTGTAAGCTTTGGAATGACATTCATAAAATTCGTCGTAGCTTTGCTTAAATGTTGCAAAAATGACGCTGGCGTCTTTGCAAGTAACAACGGCTACACAAATAAAAAATACTATGGAGCGTTATTCGTGATGCAATCGAGCAACCATTAAAACCATTTTCAATAAACGAGCTAAAAGCGCTCGCAAAAAGTGCACTGCAATGCACTAAATTAAACGCAAGCGGAGTGCTTTGACCATTATTATTAAAATCAAATCAAAATGTAGAATTTCCTATATTTTTTTAATTGTTTATATAAAACACAATTCAAAAATAAAAGCAACTACAGGCGTAGAATTTTAAATGCACATAAGAATAATTATGAATTAAATTCCACTTAATGTTATATGTTTAGGTGGTCAGTACATGTTACCTTCCTCCGTCGACATCAAATTACTAAATGAAAACTTTTTTTAATAAATAATTATTTTTGAGGGCAATATTTAACGATTTAATTATTATAATTCTATTTTATTTATTGTAAATTAAATATTTCAAGATTACTAGGACACTTATTAGACTTCTATGTTTGCCGTATAACAAATTTTAATTTTGGCACCAAAAGGAAGTTGACTCCGATTGGTTGATGAAGATTAGATTAATTTCTAATATTTTAACTCCACTTGTCGTCGCCGTAGACGGTTGTCCCTGTCTACATATAGAACCGCCCGATCTGAGAGGTAGTCCGTCAGGAGAGCCCGCCGGTACGGAGGCACCCCATGATATCGGAGTGCCTCTAGAATCGTAGAGTGGGGGATGGAGTTGAACGCGTTAGCTATATCAAATGATATAGCTAATACTCCCTGCCCCATCTCTGCGTCCTCTGTCGTAAGGGACTTGAGCTGCTGCAGAGCGTCGATTGTCGACCGGCCAGTGCGGAACCCAAACTGGGCGTTGGACAGATCCGGTCCGGTCACATACAGATGTTTGTTTAGGCGGGCGGCTATCAGGCGCTCAAAGAGCTTGCCCGCTTCATCTAGTAGGACTATTGGGCGGTATCCTGACGGTGAGTCCGCTGGCCGCCCCTCTTTCCTTAGAAGGCATAATAGTCCTTCCTTCCAGGTTTTCGGGAACCTTCCCACCTCGAAACAACGGTCAAAGAGCTCCCGAAACCGCAGATCTATGAATGAGATGGCAATCTCCAGTACTCGTGCCGGGACGCCGTCTGGACCCGGGGCAGTCTTTTTAAGGTGGAGGCAAAGCGATGCCGCTCCGAATTCCTCCGCAGTCACTGGGTCAAAGCCCACTGCAGGTGGGCCGCTCCGGACTGGAGGATCCATTTTTGGAGGTGTGTAATTTGATCGGTCCGGAAACAGAGCCCTGACCACCCCGTGATGGTACAGTCCTACCTCAACTAAACTAATACCTCTATGTAATTTATGAGGGCTGAGTCCTATGTACGCTATGGCTTGTGATTGTCTAATGTTGTTGGTGATCGTCTATTTGTTTATATGTGATTAAAGTAATTTTGAAGGAATTTCTAAATTTCGTTCTGAAAGAAAAGGACATTGCGAATTCAATATTTTGAATTTAGGAAATGGATAGTATTCTTGAGTGAAATACCAATAAAGTAGAAGTTATGTGAAACACTCCGTTATACAGCCCCATGACTCCACCCCTCAACCACTCTATTGTTGTCTCATAATTTGAGTCTAATTGTGTTATTAAGGATCAACAATGAAAGCTTAACGCCCCTTGCTTGGCTAAGTCTTGTTGATTATAATTGCTTGTATGATAATTAATTGTAACAAGAGTGTTTGTGAAGGCTTCGTCTTGGGTGGACGAGCGCTCTTACCCTAGCCCAATCTACTCGTTAGCACTAATGTGAGTATCCTTCGCCAGTGTTTGGCCCTGTAGTCAGGTTATCGGGGATACAGACCTGGTCTCCTTTCGCTGCGAAGCGTATTTTGGCTAATCCGTGGATAAGATCTTTTCTTGTACACCTTGTGTACTTCCCCTTATACCATGGTTTATTTGTTTGTATTTGTTTGTGATAGTTTATTGGTTTGGCCAAACCAAAGGTCGGAGACCAGCTGCATATGGGGTTGTGTGTTCGTGTGCCCATAGATCGCGGCCAAGGTTCACCGTAAAACCATGTTTCAATATATATATATATATATATATATAAATTCATAACATTTATAAATAAATGTTAATCCTCGTTACAACCTATAAAGATTAAACTGCATTGTCCTTTAAATTCGTTATTATGAGCTCCCTACCAACTTAATTTAAATACCCACTTTTGACATACTGCACTCTGGATCTCTTTCGGCTGCACTCTCGTTATTTGACTCTCGTCTATCAAAAATATCTCGTTTGTTTCTTTATTACACCAGTAAATGTATATTGCGGATTTAAACCACAAGAATGTTTAGTTAATAAAGCTAATCTCTCAAGTCTTAACTTGATTAGATTCTATATTGATTAGCTAAGTTGAATTTCTAATTTACTATTGTAAATCTATTGTTTCATTAGTTTATATTTTCTTAAATCTCAAAAGTAAATTCTTGTCAATTATAATGTTGTAATCGTGAATATATCTAGAATTATCTAGTAGATATCGTGATTGACTTCTGTACAGGGGAATAGGTATCTGATATTGGAAGTTCGGATAAATGATATCTCAATAAATGCCTACTAATAATTTATTCAAATTTTACTGCTTCAAGGCTTTTAAATATATTTAGTGTGTGATTTATCTAAAGGAAATTCCACCATCAAACACCATGAGGAATTTTACTAATAACCAAAATAAAAGAGAGTGGTTAGAGGCAAATTCAAGTTTAATCAGCTCATTAGCTATTATTAATGTATTTTATTCTACCTTATTTAATAACAAAACAAACCCGGACTGTTTGATTGATTAGACCAATGATCAATGCTTGGGCCATAGTTCATTGGCCGAGTGTTCCGATCGAGGGCCAAACTAAATTTAGGAGGGAAAACGTTTACACTCAAACTCAAAAACCCTCCTAGGCCATCTAGAAAAGACAAAAGATAACACACATGCACAAAATTTTACAACCATTTTATATCCTAAATGGTAAATTCACAACCTTACAGTTTTAACTTTATACATTTTTCCCAAGGTCAATTTCGACCCTCTCTTCCCCTCTACACATAAAGTTGTACATAACGTCATACAGTTATGACCTCACGCCTTCCTCCAAGGCATGTAGCAAGCCACCCCAAATAAACCCATCATTATTAGTATTAAGATAATAAGGACTGAGAAAAGGGGTATCCCTCCGTCTGATATATGTCCAAGGTTATGTCTATTCTTTGTTTCCCAAGAATAAATGGTTTCATAAGCTGTTTCAGGCTCCATATTTAATTCTAAGTAGATATACCCTTTTAGATACTTTTTATTGGTTTCTTTCACTAAGTTGTGTTTCTCGAATACAAATCAACTTATTACAGGTTGTGTATTCACTCAACAATTGGAATACAAATCAAAAAAGTACATTACCGGATCTCCTCTGATACTTCACAGCTAGGTAAAGACCTAGCTGTGAAGTATCAGACTCGAGCAAAGGCTCGACGTCAACTTGTACACATAAAACTTCACTTTAATGATTTCGGTTCCTCAATAGGCACGTCCGAAATTCGTTAATTTTAAATACGTGATTTTAGCGCGACTAAACCTACGAAGCTACTCCTCGTGATGAAATCCCCATCTTGACTGTCCTCCGATTTCTCCCCCACACCCTCGTCTCTACATCCCTGCTCCCCACTCAGTTGACCACACCCTCTCTGGAATGTTAAAGTTTGGGCGAGTAATCGTGTATTGTCATTGGCCTCCCCTCCTAGAGTTGCCGCTGTGGTTCATTAGCGTAGAGTATGCGCACGCGCACGCCCATGATATTTTTTTCTAATCCCAAGTTTTTGTTCCCTTTTCCTTAGAAATAATATCAAGTGTTTCAACTTGTATCCAGCGCACATGTGGTTGCAATAAAACTTACCCTTGTCCATTTGCGAGCTCTCACAAACTAATAAACTAATGCCTATTGATTTCTAAAGGAAAGGATCCCTGTGGTGCTTCTTTGTTTTTAACATTTTTTCTTTCTGTGAACGTCTTTTAAAACCCCGAATAAATTTTGACAGTATCTATCTGGTAACTTTAATTTTTTGTTAAGTTAAATTCTACTGGACCCTAAGTAATTTCAGCTGTCACCCTTTGTCTCAGATATTTTGTTTTATGGCTTCCCGTTTTTTCTTATTTCATCCTTTCTCAAACTGTTCATTTATTAATTCGGAAAAAAAAACGTCTAATCAAGACGTTGACCATCTCACGTTGCCGACAGCCAAGCATTATTTATGTATTAAACTTGGCTCTCCTTTATTACATTTATGTTTTGTTGGGATTCGCCGATAAGGAAAACATACACATACGGGCAATACCATTCACATAGAAACGCTGTAGTAAGATAAATCATTCCACGTAACGTATACAAAATATTATTTCTAAAATGGAATTGAGTTAAATCAAGCTACAAACAAGGTAATATCAAACATCAATTAAAATCTGTTTTCTTAGAAAAACAATCGTTTGAAACAAAACTTAAATGGTGACACACAGGTGATGATTTCAAATATTATGGTGTGGACGTATATACAACACTAGAGTATTCAAAAAAAAACAAAAATTGCACTCCGGGAGTGCCGGCAGAAGTGAAAACTTGAATATCAACGTTGTGCATTTTTGATTTTTTGGAATAGGGAATAATTTTGAATGAATTGCTCTTATTATCAATATAAAAGTACTATCATTTTTGTGATAGAATACAATAATAATAATAATAATAATAATATATTTTTATAGAATACAATATTTATTTATTGCGCTATCGTACACAAACATTACAATTTATATTATATTAAATTACATTAAAAAGTTTATCTCTCAGAAAAATCAACTTACATCCATAATTTCGCCAACCGTCTTACGGTTTTTCGATCAGCCCACGTGTCCTGACGCGAGTTTCACATTTTTCCCCCATCCCACAAAAGTGCTCAACGCCGCTAAAGAAGTTTTCACTTCAAAAATTAACTCGAAAAAATGGCCTTGCATCAATTATTTAAGAGTTTGCAAGCCACGCTCCTTGAAAAATAAAAAACACAAAATTGCACTCCGGGAGTGCCGGCAGAAGTGAAAACTTGAATATCAACGTTGTGCATTTTTGATTTTTTGGAATAGTTAGGGAATAATTTTGAATGAATTGCTCTTATTATCAATATAAAAGTACTATCATTTTTGTGATAGAATACAATAATAATAATAATAATAATAATAATAATAATATATTTTTATAGAATAAAATATTTATTTATTGCGCTATCGTACACAAACATTACAATTTATATTATATTAAATTACATTAAAAAGTTTATCTCTCAGAAAAATCAACCTACATCCATAATTTCGCCAACCGTCTTACGGTTTTTCGATCAGCCCACGTGTCCTGACGCGAGTTTCACATTTTTCCTCCATCCCACAAAAGTGCTCAACGCCGCTAAAGAAGTTTTCACTTCAAAAACACATTCTACTGAACATGCATAAGTTTGAAATTGAGATGAGATATGACGTGTATTTGGAGAAAACATTCGTCGTTTCTGCGACCATACCTAGTACCATACTATAAGGCTGCGAATACATGAACGCTAATAAAAATAATACTTTTAGTGTTTACGATATGAGGTATACTGTCTTAAGCTTTTATGGTAACTATTATTCTTTAAGTTTCCTGCGGAAAACTCAATAATATTACCATGTAAGTACAGTTTTCATTGAATTTTCATAGAGGTCACAATCTCATAAAAAGTGATTGTGTTCATAACATTGGTAGCGCTAGCAGAAAAGTGATGCTGTTTTATATAATTCTAAGAAAACCCAGACTGGAAAAACTGTTTCTTGTATTAACTGAATGTTCTTTTATGGTATTATGAATGAATGTTCTAAAAAAACAGAAATTTATTTTTTTATTTTATTGAAGGACTCTACAATTAAATTATATATTATACTAATATTATAAAGCTGATGAGTTTGTTTCAACGCGCTAATCTCAAAAACTACTGGACCGATTTGAAAAAAATATTTTTACATAAATAGCTCATTTATCGAGGAAGGTTTTTTTTAGCTATATAACATCAAGATCCGACTCATGAGTCCAGCGCCGCAACTAAAAATGTTGCGAAAACGGGGAAAATATATGCCTTTTGTGAACCACTACGTACGCTGCGTACACGGTTTAAGTTAAACATAAAATCATGTATGCGAGATTCCTTTCCATTAACAATTCTAAAATAAAGTCTGTGACAGCATATGGCCATCTTATATGGTTTACTTACTACAACCTTTTTTCTATACAAATATTATAAAGCTAAAGAGTTTGTTTGAACGCGCTAATCTCAGGAACTACTGGACCGATTTGAAAAATTATGTTTGGGTTGGATAGCTTATTTATCGAGAAAGGTTTTAGGTTATAAAACATCACGCTGCGACGGAGGGAAGGGGGAAAACTCAAAACGCGCGGACAAAGTCGCGGGGGACAGCTAGTGTTGTTATGTAAGAACAAACCTATCGTAAAATTTATTTAACATCAGAAAAACTGCCACTATAACGACTTTAAATTTGTAAAGGAGGGTCATTTTAGACTTTGAGGTATTGAGTGTGCGAAATGAACTACACAGTGAATCATAAGCAATTTACTGTCTGAGGTCTGTTTTAGCCTACACTACCCCTGGGGACCCCTGATAAAAAAGCCCTGTATACATTCAAACTATATGTTAAAGATACCAACATTGTTAATAATTTTACGCGTATATTATTTGTTGGAGATCGGCAGTGGATTCAACGTGGTGGGGAAAAAAACATAAGGAAGGTTTTATTTGTCAGGACTCACCTATTATCCGCCAATAGCTGGTTTTCAGGGTTGCAGGTGATCCTCGAAGACTCAGGCACAGTCACAAAGGTCTTCAGGTAAGTTTTAAGGGAAAACGCAAACGCCGCAAGACTAGGACGTCAACACAGGTATAGATTAAATTATTGTAGTAAACATTATTTACTTTGAGATATAAAATAAAACGATGTTTCGTTCAAAGAAGCAACATTTTAAAGTAAGTTGTTATACTTTTATATGAAGCCTGATATGGACATCTGAAAGTCAAATACACTCGAGAGCAATGAATCCGGGTCACTTAAAGAATCCTAAAAATCTCGGAAACTAAAAATGCTAGGTTAATGCAATAAATCGTATTTAATAGACAATGTAATACTCCTTAAATGAAGGTATTAAAACTACTTAGTTATTGTTCAGTTATATCATAAAAAAATCAATTTTGAAAAAGGGCCACTTTCCAAGATGGAACTACGAAATTACAGCATTTGGTTTTGCTTTTGTTTGTAATCTGTCATTTATGTGGGTACATAAACCATGTTGATAGTGCTCTATATTCATTATTCAAGCTGAAATTATGTCGTTTACGCCTGAAGAATGCACCAGAATACTTACAATGCTGGAAACCGGCCGGAGTCAGCGCGATACAGCCAGGACTGTCGGTGTGTCGCTGTCAACAGTACAAAGAGTTCTCCGACGTTACGAAGAAACTGGTTCTAATCTACGCAGACCAGGAACGGGCAGAACCAGGTGTACCACAACACGAGAAGACCGATACTTGGTGAACACCACGCTTAGAAATCGCTTTCTCACAGGAACTGAACTCACAAATCAGTTTTGACGCCTCGGAGGAAGTAACCCAAGTGCATGGACAGTAAGACGTCGGCTTGCTGAATCTAACTTAAAACCCCTTAGATCTGCAAACGGCCCTAAACTGGAGCGTGTGCATCGTATTTCAAGACTAAGATATGCCCAGAGCCACGTAAATTGGAGTATTGAAGATAGGTCAAAAGTTATGTTCTCCGACGAATCAAAATTTATGCTCTACAAGCACGATGGAAGACACAGAGTGTATCGAAGACCAGGGGAAAGATTCAAGCAAGCATGAATCGAAGAAAAAGTAGCCTACGGTGGTGGGTCTGTACTTGTGTGGGCCGGAATTTCTTCTGAAAGTCGCACAGAGCTGGTAATCATAGAAAACGGCTCTTTAACTAGCGTAAGATATGTGGAAGAAATCCTCAATGATCACGTTGGTCCATTTATGGTCAATTTAGGTGAGGATGCTATACTCGTATTTATGCATGACAATGCCCGACCTCATACAGGTAGGATTGTGAATGACTACCTTCAAGAGATGAACATTACTCGTATGGAGTGGCCAGCGCGCAGCCCGGATATCAACCCGATCGAGCATGCTTGGGACAAGCTAGGCAGATGCGTAAAACAACGAAACCCTCTCCCAATCACGATTCGTGAGCTCAAAATTGCTCTCACAGAGGAATGGGAGAATATTCCCCAAAATCGTATCAGGAACTTGGTGTACAGCATGCCAAACCGCGTAAACGCAGTAATGGAAGCACGAGGAGCCAATACGAAGTATTAAAATTCAAGAAAATCGTAATAAAGTTCCAAAAATTCATGTTTCCTATTTTTGTTTTAAGGAGAGATCAGCAGTTTTTTTCTTTATGTAATTTTGTGTTAATAAAATGTATGGTGACTCATATTTTTTTACTTTCATTTAAGGAGTATTACATTGTCTATTAAATACAATTTATTGCATTAACCTATCATTTTTAGTTTCCGAGATTTTTAACATTCTTTAAGTGACCCGGATTCATTGCTCTCGAGTGTATGATAACCATTTACCATACTTACTAGTTCTTACAAACTTTCTCTTCACTTCTTTTTATTAATAAAGATGAGTTTCTTCAACATTTTATTTTATTTATACGACTAAAGTTTTCTAGACACTATTTTTATAGTTATAATTTTATTTTTAGATAGTCCACAAATAACAAATGGTATTAAAGACAAGTTTAAAAAAAATCATAGATACAGGTGATTTTTTTTCGTACTGACAATTTATTACCTATGTAATTAGCATTAAAGAAGACCCCTTACACACTGCGAATTTTAACATCAATTCAGAAACGCGACTGCATTCGCGATGCAGAAGCTGAAAATTGTCAAATCATCGCATCGATGCTAACGCGCGTGACAGCCACCTTTCGTAGCAAAGTACTTAGTTCGTAGTAATTGGATGAATGTACCGAAACCGTAGCTCGTAGCCTAAGTACTAACAATGACTGTAGTAGCGTAACTTCAGTTGATCGATCAACTCGATCTGTAGACATCTCTTTTATTCATTCTACCCCTTCTGTCACGCGTTAGCATCGCAACTGCATCGCTGCTAAAAGTCGCAGTGTATAAAGGGTCGAAATATTGTTTGTTTTTGTTTTTTTATGTTTGAAATCATAATTTGGCTTTTTAATTTTGCTGTATGTGGGAGTCATTTTGTTTGTTAAAATGTTGCTCAATTGTAAAGATTTTCTCATCCGTAAACAATTTTTTTCTGTGACCTCCCATAAAGTACCGCTTAAGTAGTTTTCCGATTTTACCTCCCTATTCTTTTTTAAATTATCAGTTAAAATATGACCTGTGCATCTCTTATAAGCTGCAAGTCCTGTGTCATCTTTTACAATACGCGACATGGTTCTGGGTGCTATCTTTATCTCCCGAGATAAAATCTTTTGCTTTCGGACAGGATTTCTGCGAATTCTTTCCCTTACTGCTTTGACCACCTTTTTTGTACAAACACTACGTGGACAGCCAGATCTTTTTCTGTCACAAACAGAGGATGTCTCATTGTACCTATTGATAGCTCGGTACACAAATATTTGACTAATACCAAGCGTATGGAGAGTTTTAAAAATTGCATTTGGCTCCATACCAACTTTTTGTAATCACAGCGATTCGGTACTCTTTATCACCCCACTCCATTTTATTATCGCAAAATATTATAAAATGTATTGGCGCCAAAATAAGAAAACACAATGAGCAATTGTATGAAAATGACAGATTCCAAATTCAAATGTAATATCTTTTTAATTTCTCCTGTTCGGAAAATTGAACTTTCCTGTGAAGATAGACGGGTGGAAAATAGCTTTTCCATCCCTAAAGTGGAAAGTCATTTAGTTTTTAACCGACTTCAAAAAAGGAGGAGGTTATCAATTCGACTGTATGTTTTTTTTTATCATTATTTTTTTTTGTATGTATGTTACCTCATATCTCAGTCGTTTGTCAACCGAATCGAAAAATTTTTTCGCCTACTTAGAGGGTGTACCTTCTAGTTGGTCCCATTTTTTCCATTTTGGGATCTGATGATGGGATCTTGGTGTAATCGAGGGAAACCCTTAAATTTTAAAGGCACGTATAGTGTTTCTTTACTAAAATCTTAATTTTGACGTGTTGTTACGTCTGATAGTCAACATCTTGTGGGGCTGAGCTGATGGTGGAACTCCTTAACGCTTAGGAGTTCAGTAATTATAATGACGGAACTTATGATAAGTAATTTGTAGCTTCTTAAATAATAGAATCATAAGGTGCAATTCCCCCCCCCCCCTCTTATGTAATCACTAAAAATGAAGAAATAAAATAAACTTTAAAAAAAAGTAAAAACCGACTTCAAAACCAAATTGCACTAAAAAGTCTTAAATAAACTCTTCACCATTGAAAGGAAAGGAATCCGTTTTAGGCAAACAATTTCTTTTTGGAGTCGGTGCCATCACTTTGACCATCATACCGCAATAACACCTGTTGAGACTATATATAGGCCTGTTACAGTAAATAGGTTGGATAGATTTAGGGATACAATAAGCGATAGTGTATATGCAACTAAACCAAATACTAGTGATAGTGTAGATAAGCAATATGAAGATCTGTTTCATTTAATTAAAAACGATTTTTATGAAATATTTCCCTTAAGGAAGAATAAATCAAACAAGCCCAA
This sequence comes from Pyrausta purpuralis, assembly GCA_963924145.1. Classification (NCBI taxonomy): domain Eukaryota; kingdom Metazoa; phylum Arthropoda; class Insecta; order Lepidoptera; family Crambidae; genus Pyrausta; species Pyrausta purpuralis. The sequence continues at coordinate 21,858 of CAWUPE010000926.1, read as the reverse complement.
ATGTCAATTTAATAATTGGGCCACGGCAGGGATTCATAAAAGTAGGAATAAACTATATGAATTGTATAGTCTTCGAGAAAGCTCGCAGGACCCAAAGTTTATTGATTACGTCAAAAATTATTCAAAAATATTTAAAAAAGTATGTGCTACGGCTAAATCACACCATCTTCGTAAAATAGTATCTAGCTCCAAAAATAAAGCAAAAGCTACATGGAGCATCATTAATAAAGAAACCTGTAAAAATAAATTAAGAGATAATAAATTTACATTAAAAATCAATGATAAAACACTAAATTCAAATCAAGAAGTTGCAACTGCTTTTGAATCGTTTTTTTTCACGTATTGCGCCCAATACAACTAAAGAACTTGCCTCTTCTGCAGTAATAGCCGAATCTATTCTAAAACTTTATGTCAACGAATGTAATTCTCAATTTCACTTCATGCATGTAGGACCTGAAGTAATAATAAAAACATTTCTTGAGTTGAATATGAAAAAAACTGAGGATCTGTGGGGACTATCCGTGCATATTATAAAATCAATTATCGACACAATAGCTCCTCAACTAGCAATAATTTTTAATAAGTGTATTGATGATGGCCAATTTCCTAGTTTAATGAAGATTAGTAAAATAATACCGCTTTTCAAATCGGGTGACAAAAGCGACCCCTCAAACTTCAGGCCAATATCGATTTTGCCAGTCTTGAGTAAAGTATATGAAAAGATTATATTTAACCAAATTTTAGCTCACTTTTCATCAAATAAGTTACTACATAATAAACAATTCGGTTTTACTAAAGGTAGAAGCACTACGGATGCAGGAGTTGCTCTTTTAACACATGTTTTTGATGCCTATGATAATAGGCATGATGCTTTAGGAATTTTCTGTGATCTATCCAAAGCGTTTGATTGTGTGGACCATGAAACATTGCTCAAAAAAATACGTCATTATGGGGTATCATTAAACTCATTAAACTTAATTAATTCTTATCTATCAGGTAGAACGCAAAAAGTATATGTAAACGGAATTGAGTCTTCTGGAGCGCCTCTAACAATGGGTGTGCCCCAGGGATCTATATTGGTACCACTTTTATTTTTGATATATATAAATGACCTCCCGTATTTTGTAGGAAATCTTTGTGATATAGTATTTTTAGCAATCAGAAGCGGAGCTCATTAAAAAAAAACAACTTTAACAACCTAAATAATTTATTTGGAACACAAAATTAAACGACAATCGAATAATAACTCAAGCAACCAAAAACATACGAGAAAACCACTTTACAAATCAAAAATTATCACGATCACAAAAATAACAATAAGTAGGTATGACTTACAATAAATCGCGCCGATCACCAAACCACCAACCTCACCGCTCGGAGTCGCTCAGGCAAATGAGCTTGCCGGAGCCACTACCGCCGTATTTATAGGCTTTGGTGGGGGAACCCGCAAAAATAAAATAAGTCATACTGAGGTATGCTAATACGGCCTATCCTGATCGTGCGCCGTCCTCGGCTGCACCCTCAAGAGTAGCTTCAGCAGGAGTTGGAGGTCTCGGAGTCGTCCTCCTCGCTGAGGGCCAGATCCGCCTGAAGTATGTCTTCAGCCGTCCTCTCGCGTATAGCTGGTGGGCCCTCGGGGTCCGCTTGCATGGCAGAAGGACCCGCCTGGCTTTCATCCTCTTCACCCTCGTTACCTGTTAATTAAACAAGGGTTACAACAAGACCATTTAAGGATAATGTGCCTATTCTTTCATTCATCACACACACAAGGCCCTCATTCAATGGTTCACACTTATATATAGTCGCCTACAACTTTCACAATCACATACATGTCTTACACACACTCTTCCATATGTGCTCCATTCAATCTCATACGAGCCAGCTTACTCGTCGTAAACCAACTCAGCACGTTAGCAAACGTAGCACGTATGAAACATACGTCTGCAGGGTCAATGCCCATACGCATCAAAAGATACGTCTGCAAGGCCGGAGCCCCTACGCATTGAAAAATGCATCTGCAAGGCCGAAGCCCCTACGCATTGAAAAATGCATCTGCAAGGCCGAAGCCCATACGCATTGAAAAATGCGTCTGCAAGGCCGAAGCCCCTACGCATAAAATATGCGTCTGCAAGGCAGAGGCATCCTTGATGCATACCCAATCTGACACCGTGACAATGTTGATCACGCCGGCTGCCAGTCTCGATAGACGTGGTTGGCTACCACCTCGTCTCACGCACACGCACACACGCACCAGTTAGATGTATGACATGTATGCACGTAGAAAAGCTGCAACATACAATTGTTAAACAACAACCATATAAAACTTACTTTCAAAGAACGCAGCACAACTCTCAGGGCACCATTCTCCCTTCCAGGGCACCATATATTGTGCCGCCGCTTGAGTGGTCTTGCCTCGGGCACCACCCAGAAGCTTCAACTCGTAGCGTCCACTGGGTAAGACCTTTACCACACGGTAAGGGCCTCTCATGCCAGGATCCAGCTTTCCCGTGGATTGGGAATACTTGATGACGAACACTTGGTCATCCAGCTTGAAAACACGTGGAGGGTGTCGGCGACGGTTGACGCGAGAGTCTTGCTGTTCTTGGTTTTTCTTGAGTAAGTTCCTGGCTCGGTTTCTGCCCATTTCTCGCAGTGCCTCGTGGTTAGGACTATTGTTCTCAATTGCTACATCTCGTATTAACGCACGAATAACAGGAGTGGTCGCATGTGTGCCAATCAGTAAATACAAAGCGGAAACTTGAGTGGTTTTCTGTTTAGTTACATTTAAAACTAATTGAATTTTACGCAAAGCCTCAGACCAAGTTGTGTGTTTATTATGACTTTCAACCCGAATCAAGTTGAGGACTGTCCGTACATAACGCTCAGCCTGCCCATTAGCATGATGCATTTCTGGCGTTATGTAGTGGATGTCACAACCTAACTCAGATATCCAGTTTGTGAAGCTGGAGGCTTCAAACATGCGGCCTCTGTCGCAGACTATTAATTTCGGCGCACCGAACAATGAAATGGCTTCATTGAAAACACGTTTAAGTTCATCCGTATCTTGACGGTACATAGGGAAAAGTAAGCAGTATTTTGTAAACGAATCTATGATAATGATCACAAACTTATAGCCATTTGATTCAGGTAACGGCCCTAACACATCAGTGTGGACAGTATGGAAAGGTAGGTCTGACTTTTCCCATGATGTTATGGGCTGAAGTGGGGCTCTAGGAACTCGCTTTTTGGAAATGCAGATAAGACAATGCGAGGTGTACTTTTGAACAAATGACCTTAGGCCAGGAAACCAAAAGTGTTTTAGGATGAGATCAAGTGTTTTATCTGCACCGATATGTTCATGCTCATCATGAAAGATGCGCAACAAGCTGAGCCGGTGTCCTTTCGGAACAAAACATAACAGACGCGACTCTTCACCAGTTGGTGAATACCGGTAGTAGAGTATGTCGTTTTGACATACGTAGCGACTTGAGTCCAAAAAGCCGTCGTTCAACTTTTGGATCAAATCCTGTGTTTCACTGTCGGCGTTTTGAGCCATTTGAGCCCAATTCAAGGGTCTGTCAATATGATTGATTTGCATCGCTGGTGGGTTCCTGCTCAAATAGTCTGCATGGCCCATCATGGCACCTTTCCTATATTCAATGGTGAAGTTGAAATCTTGCAGATAAATCCACCAGCGAGCAACTCGTGGGAGAAGATCCTTTTTGCGCTCTGTGGCCTTCAGAGCATTGCAGTCGGTTACAATTTTGAACGTCACGCCGACCAAGTAGTGCCTAAAATGTTGCAATGCCCTGACGACCGCGAGTGTCTCTAACTCGTACGAGTGGTACCTGCATTCCGCGCCTTGGGTGACTTTACTAAAATAGGCTACCACTCGCCTGCTACCATCGGAATGAACCTGCATGAGAATGGCACCATAGCCCGCACTACTCGCGTCCGTATGAAGTTCTACCGGTAGGTTGGGGTCGAAAATTGCAAGTATCGGTTCACTTGTCAACAGCTTTATAAGATATTGCCGGACTTCATCTTGCTCAGTTCCCCATTCAAACTTAACATCTTTTTTCGTGAGGCGCGAGATACATGCAGTTTTTGTCGCGTAGTCTTTAATGTAGCGCCTAAAATACCCAGCTAAGCCTAAGAATTGGCGCACTTGCTTGACATTGGTTGGAATAGGTGTGTTAACTAGGGCCTCAATCTTACCAGGACTCGGCCTTACCTGACCATGACTAATAACGCGACCTAGGTATTCTACTTCGGTGCCGAGAAATGAACACTTTCGAAGGTTGATCGAGAAACCGGCTGTGGTCAGAGTATCTAAAACTTCGCGAAGCAGTTTGATGCCCGATTCCACGGTCATGCTTAGTATCAGGACGTCGTCTATGTACACTAAAACGTGCCCTGCCTCGATCAACTTTCGAAGGGTATTATTGATGATTCGCTGATAAACGGTCGGAGAATTACAAAGACCGAAAGGCATTTTCAGGTACTCATAGTGTGATTCCGGGGTTACAAAGCCTGTTTTATGTATTGAACCCTCATCAATCGGTATTTGATGAAAGCCTGATGCCATATCTAGGCTGGTGAAGAATTTCGAGCATCCAAGGCGATCAATGTGATCCTCGATCAACGGGAGAGGATATCTGTCTTTAACCGTGATGCGGTTGAGTGCTCGAAAGTCAACACACATCCTGTCGGCGCCATCCTTCTTTTTAACCAGGATGATGGGGCTAGCGTACTCTGAGTTCGATTCTCTAATAATATTTTTGTCGAGTAAGTCTTTAACAATCTCGCGAACCTTAAGTTTTTCTTGGTAAGACAAGCGGTAAGGGTGATAAGCTATGGGAACATCGCTGGTCAAATTTATGTGCATTTTGCCCGTATTTACCGTAGTAGTAGCGGTACCTGATATTAAAAATGATGAAAAGTCGTCTATTACGGACATAAGTGCAATAAGCTCGTCACCTTGAAGAGGTGTATTTACTTTAGTAGGCTGTTCAATATCGACAGAGTTAACTTTCGAGACGGAACTAGAGGAGTGAGTCAAGTACTGCCTATCCTTGGTTCTAACAAATGTAACGCCATCCCTATTTAGAACGTCAGTTCCAATAATTATGGGTGTATTCATACATGACGCGGGTACAACGACAAAATCAACATCTAATGCGATTTCTCTAAACTCGATGGTTAGTGTGACACACTCTTTAGCAATAATCTCGTTAGTACTAATTCCCTTTAATACGCAATAAATTTGTCGCCGCGCACAAGAAAAATGTTTAAGAGCATCTGTCGAAATCAATGATACGTTGAGCGCGCCACTATCTATTAAAACATCAACCGGTATGCCCTGTATAACGGCCGTGCATACGTCATTGTTAGCAGTGGAGCTCGAGAGCTCTTTACAGAGGTTAATCTTACGTTGGCTGTTATTTTGGCCCTCCGATCGGGCTTTAGCAAAGCAATCTTTTTCTTTGTGTCCGATCTTTTTGCAAAAAGTACACGTGATGTTTGAATTCCCGTGGTTCCTAGTCTTTTTAGGGCAATTAACACTGATATGTCCAGTCTGGCCGCAAGAAAAACACTTACTTTCCGACCGATCAACATTCCGTTTCCGTGACGCATTGGGGGGTAGACGGTTATTTTCAAATTTGCTACGGCCAGGCTTGGCATATATAGCTAAAAAGGAAACTAAGTTTTCCGTCGTAAGATTTGCATTCGCGGCTGCCGCCTTCACTTGTGCATCACTTATACCACGGATCACTATTTGTATCATGAGTTCCTCACTAATACCCTTTACTATTCGTAAGCGTAGCAGTGACCGGCGGGCATATTCGGCGTAGGTAGGAAATTTATCCGATGTCGTGTTCATAACCTCAAAAAGTGTCTGAGCGTAGTCTATTTTCCGCGGACAAAGGGACTTAAATTCTCTCACGAAATTAGGCCAGGAGCGATCATTTGTAGTCCAGTCGTTCAACCAAGACCTAGCATCGCCTTTAAGACAATTCGCGACACGAGATAGACACTCTAAATCATCCCACCTGTTCGTTAACCTAGCACGCTCCACCTCATCGCACCAAATCTCGAAATCGTTAATAGCCGGGTCAAAATTCGACACGTAATAATTGTGCGGTTTTGATCGATTGATTGCCAAAAGGGCGTCCGTGAGAACTTGAGTAACCGACGGGGGGTCTTTTTTTGGACTAGGCGTACTGACACGGTTAGGTGGAAACGGGTTGGGTGACATACTCGTATTGCTTTCTTCAATTGCATTTAATCGCGCTATAATTGAACCTAAAGCCTGCTTAACGGAATTACCGCGAACATGAGAACGAGATCTAACGCGAACGCGAGAGCGTGATCTGTCGCGAAGCAACCGCGAGCGAGACCTATGACGACGCGACCGCGAACGAGGCTTGTGGTTGGATCGACGCGATCTGCTACGGCTGCGCCTTGCCCTTCGGCGGGGCGTGCCGCCCGAATCCGATCTTTCGCGAGAACGCGACACTCGTGGCATTATCGAAAACAAGTTTTTGGTTGCTTGACTTCAAAGTAACGACTTAATAAAATAAAAACGTTTACCTTCGTAAATAGTCAAATGTGAGCACAGGTGAATCCCACTTCTGATTTTAGCAATCAGAAGCGGAGCTCATTAAAAAAAAACAACTTTAACAACCTAAATAATTTATTTGGAACACAAAATTAAACGACAATCGAATAATAACTCAAGCAACCAAAAACATACGAGAAAACCACTTTACAAATCAAAAATTATCACGATCACAAAAATAACAATAAGTAGGTATGACTTACAATAAATCGCGCCGATCACCAAACCACCAACCTCACCGCTCGGAGTCGCTCAGGCAAATGAGCTTGCCGGAGCCACTACCGCCGTATTTATAGGCTTTGGTGGGGGAACCCGCAAAAATAAAATAAGTCATACTGAGGTATGCTAATAGTATTGTTTGCAGATGATACTTCACTTATATTTAGAATTCCAAGAGGTGAAGAAAATTTTGACGATGTAAATAATACTCTTTCACAAGTGTTTCATTGGTTTACGATTAACAATCTCCTTCTTAATGGAAGTAAAACTAAATGTGTAAAGTTCACGATGCCTTATGTCCGACAGGCATCAACTCAGGTTAAGATAAAAGACAAATCGCTTGATATTATAGACTCCACAACATTCTTGGGAATCACTTTAGACTCCAAACTACAATGGGGTCCTCAAATAGAGGCCTTGTCACGGAAACTAAGCTCAGCTGCTTTTGCTGTAAGAAAGATTAGACGTTTGACTGATATAGAAACAGCTAGGTTAGTTTATTTTAGTTATTTCCATAGCTTGATGTCCTACGGTATTTTACTGTGGGGCTCGGCTGCTGATATAGAATCAATTTTTGTATTACAAAAAAGAGCCGTGCGAGCTATTTATAATCTAAAACCTCAAGATTCCCTACGAGAGGTGTTTAAAGAAATTAGAATATTAACTGTAGCCTCTCAGTATATTTATGAAAATTTAATGTATGTCCGCAAAAATTTACATTCATTCAGGAAAAAAAGTGATATACACAATTATAATACTAGGAATAAAAATAAGCTTGCTATTCCACAATTAAGGCTTCGAAAGGTTGGTAATTCTTTCATAGGGAAATGTATTAAATTTTTTAATAAACTACCAGAACACATTGTAAACTTACCGATCAATAAATTTAAAACTGTCATTAAAGAAACCCTTATGACGAAAGGGTATTATAAAGTAGATGATTATTTGAAAGATAATAATGTATGGACTCGCATGAATACTACAAACATTGTAAACCTTTTGAAAAGAGGCATTGACAATAGTGACTGAGTTTGTTGCGCAGCTTCTTCTCAGCACTAGCCCAAAATTGTCCCGAAGCTGTGTTAGGGTTTATATTGGGACGTGTAAAAGGGTCCTCAATGGGCCTATTTGCATAAATAAATGACTTTTATGACTTTTATGACTTTTCATCAAGCATCAACTATCACAGCACTTTCCTTTCAATGGTAAAGAGTTTATTTAAGACTTTTTAGTGCATTTTGATTTTGAAGTCGGTTTTTACTTGTACATAAAAGGGGGGGGGGGGGGGAGTTGCACCTTATGATTCTATTTTTTTAAGAAGCTACAAATTACCTATCATAAGTTTCGTCATTATAATTACTGAACTCCTAAGCGTTAAGGAGTTCCACCATCAGCTCAGCCCCACAAGATGTTGACTATCAGACGTAACAACACGTCAACATTAAGATTCTAGTAAAGAAAACGATACGTGCCTTTAAAATTTGAGGGTTTCCCTCGATTACACCAAGATCCCATAATCAGATCTCAAAATGTAAAAAATGGGACCAACAAGAAAGTACATCCTCTAAGTAGGCGAAAAAAATTTTCGATTCGGTCGACAAACGGCTGAGATATGAGGTAACAAACATACAAAAAAAAACATACAGTCGAATTCATAACCTCCTCCTATTTTGAAGTCGGTTAAAAATTTACAATTGGTCTAATTTTTAACAATTTTAAATCTACAAATATAATATTTGGTTGCCCGCCATACATAGTGACACTTTTTTTCCTTTTAAATTGTCACATTTTTTGTCTGTGACAGTATATTTTTAAGTTTGATCGATTATTGCACAGATTATTAAGCAGGCGGAGGTGACTTGGCGCGATTTTGTTGTTCATTAATCTTCTTACTCATTCCCACCTTTAGCTGTCACTCATAGCGCTTTCTCATGACGCAAAATTGAATCTAGAATTTGACATAACCTGTGGTAACTTTGGTGACAAGGCTAAGGTTGCGTTCTGTTACTATTAACATTGTCTGTAAGAAAAAATCGATCAATATTTTTAACAATGATTTGAAATATTGATATCGTCCACGTTTTATGTACTCGGTTGTCTTCTGTGCCGTTATTGTCCGTCTAATGGTGTGTTTTATATATAACGACAGTAAACAAACTGATTGTGATTTTAAAACTTGAGGTTTCATCTCTCGCGAAACAACATAGTGTCTAAATAAATTTATTTATTTTTCCTCACAGTCGAAATGAAAAATAGTATGTATAACTCGGGTGAAAGCACCCATTTCACACTCAAATTATTAGCCATTATTAAAAGATAATTAAATCATTACTTTATTTATCTTTCAAAGGTACAAATTATGCCTCTAAAACAAAAAGGAAAAGAATACTAAAGGATTTAGGTGACAACTTAACAAATTATAATATAATAAGCTCTAAAGGCTTTAACAACTTAAATACCTACACCTACATACTCCGTATTGCAGACGTAAATGATAATTTATCGTACCTATATCCTAACTCTGCAAGAAACTTGGTGTCAGAACATTATGGCGTAGAATATCAAAATGAATTAATTTCCGCTAGTTGTTCCTACTTTCCTAGACATTATTAAAAGCATTTAACCGGCTTCAAGCCTCTAAGTTTCTCAAAAGCTTCTTTCAAGTTCAACTAACAAGACTTGGTCATTTTGGGAAAATTACGGTACGATGGTCACAATGCAAAAACTGTACAATAGGCTCACTTTGATAGTGGACAGGTTATATAGATGTATAATAAAATAGCACTTGAAAAAAGCAACTGAGCCAGACGAGGAATCGAACCCACAGTCTTACGCTATCTGGGCGTATGTCTATGCCACTCAAATTATATCATGATCATCATTATCAGCCAAAGGACGTCCACTGCTAAACAAAGGCCTCCCCCACGGCATTTCACAGAGACCGATCAATGTCGATGCCGAAGGTCGTCTGTCCATCTTGTCGGTGGACGTCCTACGCTGCGTCTTTGGTCGAAGGGTCTCCAAACCAGAACTTTCCTGCCCCAACTGCTATCAGTTCTCGAATTATACATATTTTAAAAAATATTTCCTTCGGATATTGTGAGTGAGAGCAATCTCGCAACATTGATGAGGTCACGCAGCCTACGCGTGAAAGAAAGCACTTGCAAAATTCAAGTGGAAGACACGGGGTTCGAGACCTCGTCTGACACAGTTGCTTTTTCCTAGTGCATTTTATATTACTTTGTATAGTGACAAAACAATATTAAAACAAAATTATAATTTTAAATAGATGCCCCACCACTACTAATTAAATACTAAAATACGAAAGTGTGGTATAAGAACATCTTTACAAGTGTATCTATACTCGTAAGTGTTTAAAGACATGTATTTTTATAATAATATACAGTTCATTTACAATGAGAGTTACTTAAACTACGACTAAAACTCTGTTTATACAGGATGACTTTTTTATCAGTACCGAAATTTTGTGCAAAGACTCCTCTGATGAATATGAACAACTTTTACTATGGGGACAATAGTGAAATCGAGAAAAAAAAATCAGCTGTTCCATATATTTTGACCGCGCGCCAATTGAACTTTTGTATGGAACAGCTGATTTTTTTTCTCGATTTCACTATTGGCCCCATAGTAAAAGTTGTTCATATTCATCAGTGGAGTCTTTACACAAAATTTTGGTACTGATAAAAAAGTCACCCTGTATTATACCCCTGGAGCTGAGCAATTGGGTGTGTAAGAGTCAATCTAATTTGAGAGTGGAAGACTTTATAATAATGTATGTACATTTCTGTTTTCATTTTATTCTTAATTATGATTAAGCTAGTTTAATACCTTTAAACAATTAAGTCTTCCGTGTTCCGTTTGTTTGCTGAAACGGATGCACTGATTTTGATGTATTTCAGCAAGAGATATATTGGACTTTTCTAGCGGATATGGGTGGAAGTATAATAGCGAGAATTATGTTTTATATAAAAAGATATGGAAAACTGATATTTTCGCGGCTGAACCGATAGCACCTCTTAAATAAATAACACCTCAGTCTACTCATTCTGTCTGTATTGCGCAGCGAAGTGGCTCGCGATGAGTAGTAATTAATCGCGCCATCCACCAGATAACGACTCCGACAAATACTTGTTTAAGGAATTTCACTAGGGAAACAAAGCGCGTCGCTATGGAGACACTAAAATCGGAACCTCCGATAAAGATCCAACTGCGGCTCTAAGCCGATTGAGTATTAAACGATTTTTGGAATAGAACGCTGGAGGAATTTCAGAAAGCGTTAACTGAAGAGCAGTTCCTCAGATATATTTCAAACTAGCGTTGCCTGCGTACATTTCGTATTTTCCGTAAAATATTGCAACGCAAAACACAATATTTTCATTGTATGGCGACCTCCGTGGTCGAGTGGCTAGCACACTGGTTTCAAACGTCGCCATCTCGTGAAGTTCCGGGTTCGATTCCAGGTCGGGTCAATGTAGAAAACGATCCTTTCTATATAGTCTCGGGTCTAGGTGTTGTGATACCACCGTTGTTTCCGATTTTCCATAGCACAAGTGCATCAGCTACTTAACTTGGGATCGGAGCAATGTATGTGATGTTGTGAAATATTTATTTAATTTTTATTTTGAAGTGAAAACTTCTTTAGCGGCGTTGAGCACTTTTGTGGGATGGGGGAAAAATGTTGAAACTCGCGTCAGGACACGTGGGCTGATCTAAAAACCGTAAGACGGTTGGCGAAATTATGGATGTAAGTTGATTTTTCTGAGAGATAAACTTTTTAATGTAATATAATATAATATAAATTGTAATGTTTGTGTACGATAGCGCAATAAATAAATATTGTATTTTATAAAAATATATTATTATTATTATTATTATTACATATTTTTAATCTCGAGCCACATAAAAATATATTTTTTTATCTGCCTCGGTGTATTATGAAACTCACGGGCCTAGGCCAAGTGGGTTTCATTGCCTAAAATTACTTGTGTGGAGTTGTCGTCCTGTAAAAATTTCCTGACGATGCGGCATGTGTTTAATATGGCCGCCTTCTGCATAGATATGTATGTGTATTCAGGGAGGTCAAGAGTACGTAGTGCTGTAATTAGATGTCTTGGGATGACTCCTGTACAGGACAGCACCAATGGCACGATAAATACCTTATCCATTCGCCATATATGTAGTATTTTGTCCTTTAGCTCTGTGTATTTGTGGATTTTTTCGGTAATGGTTTTATGGAGGTTGTGTGTGTTTGGGACTGCAATATCTATGATGTGTACTGTTTTGTTGTGTTTGTCGATAAGTGTTATGTCTGGCCTATTATTATGTATTGTCTTGTCCGTGAGTATTGCTCTGTCATAGTATAGCTTGTAACCATTATTTTCCAGTACAGGCTTCGGGGAATATTGGTAATACGGCGGGATATTTTCTGCAATTAATTTGTATTTTACGGCTATTTTTGGTGCACAATATTACAAATTTGATTATGCCGGTGGGTGTAGTCGGTTTGAGTAAGAGTAGAGCAAGCGCTGGTAATGTGTTGTATTGTTTCGGATTCTCTATTGCATTTTCTACATTTATCACTTGTGAGGTTGGGGTCTTTTAAAATATATTTTCTGTAGTTTTTTGTATTAATGACTTGGTCCTGTATTGCTATAATAAATCCTTCAGTTTCTGGAAACAGAGCGCCTACCTTTAACCATTTGTTTGAAGCTAGTGTATGAATGTGAGGTTGTTCAAGATCATGTAAATGTCGCCCGTGTAGCTCTTTTCTTCTCCAGGATAGTAGTTTGTTAGCTTCGTGTTCTTCCTTTGTTTGGTGAGTTATATCTCTGTCTTTTAAATTAAGTGGTGTGTAATGATCGTCACATTCAATTACTGCTGCGTGAATACTGCTGTTAGATGCTTTGTTATAAAAAAACTTTCTAATATTATTGATCTGTCCTTGCCATAGTTGATTTAAGTCTATAAGGCCTCTTCCTCCTTTATCCCTTTGTATTGTTGTTCTTTCAATTGCAGATTTCGGGTGTAAATAATTATGTCTGGTGAGTGTAGTCCTGGTTTTTATCTCTAATTTGTGTATATCCGTCTTCGTCCATTTTATTACGCCGAAAGTATAGGTGAGTATAGGTATTGCAAAAGTGTTGATGGCTTTGATAAGGTTCCGTGAATACAGCTATTTTTTGCATATTAGATTTACTCTTCTGAAATATTCTCGTGTCAATGTTTTTTTTATTTGGATGTGTGGAATTCCTTTGGCTTGGTGAATGCCTAAATATTTATAAGTGTCGGTAGCTTCCATTAATTGGAAGTCGAGGTTTTCGCTGTTTTCGATATTAGAACCTTTAACTTTACCTTTAGAGATTCTTAGTGTCCTACATTTGTCTAGACCAAAAGACATGTTTATATCTGCACTAAAGTTATGTGTGATATCGATGAGGCTTTTCATGGCTTTGTCAGTTCTAGCAAACAATTTTATATCATCCATATACATAAGATGACTGATTAATGTTGTATCGGAGACATTGTAACCTTGCTCAGAGCTGCTTAATAGATTTGATAAAGGGTTCAGGGCTAAGCAAAACCATAGAGGGCTGAGAGAATCACCCTGGAAAATACCATTTTCGATAGGGATTTCTTTTGTTAAAATGGTTTTCTGATCGTATGAAAGTAACAATGTAGTTAGCCAGTCGGCCATGGTATTCTCCAGGAAAGTGATAATAGTCGGGTTTACTTTATATATTTGTATTATACTTCGTATCTCTCCCGAAGATGATTACATAATACATGCAGCAGCACCTGGGATGATGCCGTCCTTATCACACTTTTAGAAATAAAATATGAAAAATAAATTAAATAAAAGTACTGAATTTGACTACTGCCGCGCCCCATCGTGCGATGCGTCAGGCATCTCGCTTGAGAACCCCGCCATTACTTGTGTTGGTGTTCGTCCGAGTCACACGGTTTTCCCTTAAATTCCTTTCAGCAAAGTTTTTGTACGTGAAAATGGGAAAACGGAAACGATCTGATAAAGATGACGACGAAATAGTGAGAAATTTATTGAAAAAAGTTAAAAAACTTGTGCGCAAGAAAAGAAAATTATCGTCTTCCTCATCCGATGACGAAACACAAAAAGTATTACAATCTCGTATGCAATCACCGCAAATTGACCTAGTTAGCGATCTAGAAAACTCCGGTAAGTACATATCATTACTAAAGTGAAATTCATTTGAGTCATATTCTCAATTTTATGTCCCGATGGATCCCGTGTGTGGGCACTAAGAAACACGTCCGTACAATGCAAATTTATGTCGTGTTAAACAAATGCCTCAAATCCCGACGTATATCGTGTGTGGATAGAAGGTAAATCCCGACTTTATGTGTGTGGATACTGATTTTTTGTGAACCTTTTAAAGACATTCATTTCCCGACGTATATCGTGTGTGGAAAGTCTATTTTTTATGCAATACTATAATTGTGTACTAAGACGTTGGTATTGTTTTCTTTTACCTAACGTATCTGCTATCCGCTTACGTAGCAATTTATTCGCCCTTTCAGATGAGATCCCAATCGCTGACGAGACGCCTATTGAAGGGAAAACAGCTGATGGCAGCACAGAACTTGATCCTGATATATTAGCCCTACTTGGCAGTGACCCATCAGATGACAAAAGCTTTGGTGATGATTTGCACAAAGATCTTGCAAAACGTTGGAAACACGTCTTGATCAATGGCTTACCTAAAGAAGAAAAAATAGACCTGCTTAAACGATACTTACTCGCCGAGAACTGTACGCACATGAAGGCGCCTAAGTTAAATCCAGAAGTGAAATCGGCTCTTAGTGAAATTAGCCACAAAAAGACGCTTACAGCGAGCAGAAACAAAACCAAATGGCTAGCTGCATCGCTGCCATCGGTAAGGCATTAAATCTGGCTTTTTCACAAACAGAAAATGTTCCTCCAGGTTTAGTAAAGACGCTGAGTGATGCTGGGCGGCTACTCTGCGATACGCACTACCGCGAATCACTTTCCAGACGATACGCCATTATAAACTCCATCCATTCCAATTAAGCTTTACCGTGCCGTTGGTCCGACCGTGTGAAATTTCTGGTCTCTTATGGATACGTCAACACAACTTCTGTACACACGGCTATCACTGCTTATTTTGCTTATGTTGAATCGGTTTTGAGATACGGTTTGGCAGTCTGGGGTAATGGCACTAACATCGGGAAATTATTTGTCTCACAAAAGCACTGTATTAGATCTATATGCAATATAGCACCCGATGTTTCATGTGTGCCTTACTTTAGATTGCTTAACATAATTTACCGTTGCCTTGCTTATATGTTTTGTAGATCAGTATGTTTGTTAAGCACAATATTAATAAATTTACGCTAGCACGAGATACAACACAGAGGTCGATACGAAATCCAAATAAACTGCTACTTGAGTGTGTACCAAAAACAAAACGATTTCAAAATAATATTTTTGCTATGTGTATAAGAGTTTATAATTAAATACCTTATCATATTAAGGAACTCCCTATACATCGGTTTAAATCGTCACTGCGTATGTGGTTATTAGAAAAAAACATTTTATATCATTGACGAATTCTTGAAACATAAATAAATTGATAAATTATTAATTATTAATTAATAAATTGATCCATGGACTTAATGTGGTTGTTGCATGGCTTTGTTTTGTGTTATTGATAAACTCTTGATTATTATATTTTTGTTGATGATTATTGTGATTTCATATTGATTATTAATATTGGTAATGTTATGTTTGCATGCTAATCAAATTAGCGAAACATGTTTGCACTTTTCCTTATATATATTTTTTAAACATTTTTGTATCTACCATGTTTCTGGCGAATAAATATTTTGAGTTTGAGTTTGAGTTCGGTCTCCTGTGATGACGTCTAACTTTTTTGAAATTTCCTTTAAAACCCTAATAGCGCTTGGACCCCACGGTCCAAAGGTCTCGACACCAAATGGGATTAAATTATATTAGGAGTCTAGAAGAACGGTGTTAAGATGCACAATGGTATTTATTTTTATTAAAATAAACATTTTCATCATCACGAGCATTTTATTTTGAACAAATTGCCCTTTACATAATGCTCGCTGGTAAGTACAACGTGAGCTTGCATTAACCGCTATAGAAAGGGCGGCTTTTTACTTACAATAAATAAAAAAACAAAAACAAAAATTGCACTCCGGGAGTGCCGGCAGAAGTGAAAACTTGAATATCAACGTTGTGCATTTTTGATTTTTTGGAATAGTTAGGGAATAATTTTGAATGAATTGCTCTTATTATCAATATAAAAGTACTATCATTTTTGTGATAGAATACAATAATAATATTAATATAATAATAATAATAATAATAATAATAATAATAATAATAATAATAATAATAATAATAATAATAATAATAATAATAATAATAATAATAATAATAATAATAATAATAATGTCGCTGCCCGGGGGCGATCGCCGGGGCGCGCCTGGAGCCGATGCTGGGCGCCACAGCATGCGAGCCATCGGTGGCGAGGGTTTAGGTGGACGGCCCTTCGCCGGGGACCTGCCTCAGGTGGGGAACCCAAACAATGCAAGTTCACCCAACCGAACAACAGTTTGGCTCCGGATATAGGGCTTACAGCAACTACACCAGCCGAGGATGTTTCGCAAGCGGCACCAGCCACTATGCCTGCGACCACTAAGGCTGGTAAACCTCGAGTACGCATGCAATCGGACGAAGAAATAAATACGTTTATCATGCGTACATATTACTACATCACCAAATTAGAAACAGACCGAACAATGTACTGTTAAAACCTGCACGATCGGTTCACCACGAAGTACCCCCACTTAAACGTCTCAGGTCAACGTATTGCAGATCAGCGTAGGATAATTATACGAAACAAGCTTTTGCCAGACTCCACAATAGATCAAATCAAAACCGAAGTACGTGAGCAACTTGCTAAGGAAGAGGCAGCTCAGTCAAGCAACATTCATCAGCACCCTAACAAATATGTATCAAACTCTAATAATTCAGGCTTCGATGACGACACACCACTAATTACTTTAGCTAGCGCATCATCCAGACGTAACCCAATTACTCAAACACATTCTTCAACTACGACAACACCAAATTCAAACGAAAGACAGCCAGTAGACATTGACGACAAAATAATACAAACACTAGCGGATAAATTATTAACAGCATTAGAAGAATACTCAGAACTTGACCCTACAACGAGACCGCGACTTCCACGTATACGAGAAAACAAAAAGCTATATAAATTGGTACACATTTTCAATAAGCATATTTTGATCAAATTATTTTCAGACGATGCAGACTTATCACAAATACACAACCTCATATATTGCAGTGCTCTGGTCATTAGCCAGGAACTTGGCTACAAAATCACACCCCAAGGTCAAACCAATAATATAAAAACACATCACAAGAAACCAGCGTGGCAGATTAGAATTGAGAAAGACATTGAAAAGTTAAGAAAAGACAGGCAGGGTAACACATTTCATTCAGAACCATAATATAACACAAAAATTAACCAAAAAAGTAGAACTAATATTCAACAGGTATAAACAACACTCAACACATGAAAAAGATAATAGGCGGCCTGAAGAATTCTTAGACACACTAAAACAAAAACTAGCACTTAAAGTACAAAGATTAAGACGATACAAGAAAGCGTTACAACGAAAAGAAGACAATAAAATGTTTAGCAGAAATGAAAAATCTTTCTACAGGAGTATGCGGTCAAATAAACAGGACAGCGCGGAAGGTAGAGAGCGAGAACTACCCACACGTGAATCTCTCGAAGAATTTTGGAAAGACGTATGGAAAAGACGGGAAGAATGTAATCATCAAGCCGATTGGGTTAAAGAAGAGGAAATCAAACATCAGAACATAAAAGAAATGGATTTCAAGGACATAGACAGAGAAGAGATCGAAAACATTACGCGTAAAATGAAAAACTGGAAGTCACCCATTCAATTATGATTGAAGAACAAAAAGGATGCAGGCAATACCATTTAGGGTGTAAAGAACAGCTGATAATTGACTCCACTATTTTAAAACACGCACACAAAACATAGAAATGACTTAAATATAACCTATATCGACTATAAAAAAGCTTTCGATAGTGTTCCGCATTCTTGGCTTATCCATATATTTAAGAATCAAACGAACATACCTTGTGAAGTTTGATATCTAATTATACGAGTGTCTTGACCGAAGATGATTACATAATACATGCAGCAGCACCTGGGATGATGCCGTCCTTATCACACTTTTAGAAATAAAATATGAAAAATAAATAAAATAAAAGTACTGAATTTGACTACTGCCGCGCCCCATCGTGCGATGCGTCAGGCATCTCGCTTGAGAACCCCGCCATTATATTAGAGCAAATTTTTTCGATAGATCTAGGGTTTTTTAAAAGAAGGGAGGGTGGGAGTGTAATCATCTTCGGTCAAGACACTCGTATAATTAGTATCAAACTTCACAAGGTAAGTTCGTTTGATTCTTAATTATACTTCGTATCTCTCCCGAAGATGATTACATAATACATGCAGATGTTTAGAGTATCGAAAAAATTACAAACATAAAAATAATCAACTGCAGATTTATTTTCTAGTAATAAAACAAAGTCAACAAAGAATATAAACAAAAGCAACAAACTCCTTGCCTAAAAGAAACAACTCAATTCTTAAATAATGAATTAGCGAAATCACATTCTGATGAATTCGATATATTTCTATTGTAGTATTTTAAAAATACTTGAGACGACTCAGTCCAGCCTGCAGCTTTCCGAATCACTTCTAAGCTAACTCCTGCTCGGTGAGCTGCAGAGGTGGAAGCGTGGCGCGTGCTGTGCGCGCTATATAAATCAATATTGATACCACTCTTTTCCAAAATATTTTTGACCCAATGAGACAATGTCTGTGCTACAACCTTTTTATGAGGTTTTTGAAAACTAATAAATAAGCAATCATCTTTTCGTAAGTTATTAGTCCTATCAATATAGGTTTTAAGAGTAACAGCTGGACACACTTTGGGATTTTCTTTAACATAAGGCAGTACAATTAAAGGTTGGTAAGAACCTGGCTTCGAAGTTTTAATAAGATCACTTATTCTAATGTTAATTTGCCCCGGACAGAATGTTATGTTACTTATACGTATTAAGCTTAGTGTTTGCATTCTTTGTGCAGATGCCAATGCTAAAAGGGTAATTGATTTAAGTGATAGATCCTTTAATGAAATTGAATCATTCGGGTAAAGATTTGAAAGGTAATTTAAAACTAAACTAGGATCCCAAGTAGTATTATATTTGGGGGCAGGTGGCTTGAGGCGAAACACGCCTTTGAAAAAGCGTTTGATGCAATCATTGGTAGTAATGTCTTGACCTAATAAAATAGATAATGCCGAACGGTGACTATTAAGCGTACTAAAACTCGCACCAGAGTTAAATTTAATTGTTAAATATTCCAGCAACTCTGTGTAGTTAGAATCAAAATAATCTATACCTTTATTCTTACAATATTGCCACCATGATTTTATGACTGAATTATATTGATTAAGGGTACTAGCCGAGAAAGAAGCCATGAGAATGTCCAGAGATGCAACGGGCACGCCACGTTTTAGCAGCGATTGCCGGATAATTTGCCTGCCATCAAGGTCATGCTCGCGTGCAGTGGATGTTCGACTCTGAAAGGTGAAAACAAAAGATCTTTTTTAGGTTCGAAACGAATGGCCTTTGAAACTAGAAGTCTCGTCCACAATGGATACCATGGCTGAGTAGGCCAAAATGGTATTACTAATATTCTTTTAGCTTTATCATTTCTAATTTTGTTAAGAACTTTAGAAATTAGACTAAATGGGGGAGAGGCGTAAAATTGTATACCTGTCCATTTGAATGTAAAAGCGTCAATGATTTCAAAGTTGGGGTCTAGTTTCCACGATGCATATCTGGAACATTAATTATTCTGAGCACTTGCAAATAGGTCGAATTCTGGTATGCCGAATGTAGATGTTATTTTGGAGAATGCATAGTCTGCTAATTCCCATTCAGTATCTATATTAGACTGACGCGACTCGAAGTCTGCTACTGTATTGTCCCCAGACTGGATATAGGATGCAAACACAAAAATGTTTCGTTGTTCACACCAAATCCACAAATCACGCGCTATATTATTTAGATAAGTGTACTGTACGCCGCCCATTTTATTTATGTAGGCAATAGCCGTTGTATTGTCTATTCTTAGTAAAATGTTACAGTCTTTATGATGGGAAGCAAATATTTTAAGGCCATAAAATGCAGCAAGTAATTCTAGGGTATTTATGTGTGAGGATAATTGTGACTTGCTCCAGTTTCCATTAGCAGTTTCACCGTTACACAAAGCGCCCCAGCCGGTAGACGAGGCTTCAGTAAAAATCACTAGACTATAGTCGTTTGTTTGAAAGGCACAAGATGACTTCTCAATGTTATCCTTCCACCATTGCAGATCGGTTTTAAGATGACTTGGGATAAGCATTTGCCTATTGTAATTATCTGAGTAATTTAGTGCAAGAATTTTTTCAAAAAAAAAAATTAAAAATTCAAAATTATTTATTTTGTACATAGGCTATTGCTAGCACTTATACACGTCCCAACATTGGCCCTACCACAGCTTCGGGAC
Organism: Pyrausta purpuralis; assembly: GCA_963924145.1. Classification (NCBI taxonomy): domain Eukaryota; kingdom Metazoa; phylum Arthropoda; class Insecta; order Lepidoptera; family Crambidae; genus Pyrausta; species Pyrausta purpuralis. Next base: position 1,289 of record CAWUPE010000926.1, on the reverse strand, counting down.
AATTGTGGGCTAGTGCTGAGAAGAAGCTGCGCAACAAACTCAGTCACTATTGTCAATGCCTCTTTTAAAAATATTACAATTAAATGTTCTTACAAGCTAGACCATACATTGTTATCGTTCATATAATCATTTATTCTATAATATCCTTTAGTCATTAAACATTGTTTAACAATAGATTTGAATTTATGTAAAGGTAATTTAATTATATTTTGAGGCAATTTATTAAAGAAAGTAATACATCTTCCAATAAACGAGTGATTAACCTTCTGAAGTCTGAAGTTTGGAACGGCAAGTTTATTCTTGTTTCTAGTATTGAAATCATGTAAATCACTTTTTTTAGGAAATAAGTGCAAGTTTTTACGAACATAAATCAAATTTTCATAAATAAACTGTGAATATACTGTAAGTATCTTGACTTCTTTAAACAAAACCCTTAAAGAGTCGTCAGATTTGAGATTGTAAATAGCCCGTACAGCTCGCTTTTGCAGTATGAATATTGTTTCAATATCTGCAGCCGAGCCCCATAACAAGATACCATAAAACATGATACTATGAAAATAGCTAAAATAAACTAACCTTGCCGTTTCAACGTCAGTCAAAAGCCTTATCTTTCTTACTGCATAGGCAGCCGAACTAAGTTTCCCTGACAAGGTCTCGATATGTGGACCCCATTGAAGATTATGATCTACGGTTATTCCCAAAAACGTTGAGCTTTGTATAGTATCTAGTGGCTCATCTTTAACCATGATCTGCGTTGGGACTTGTCTGACATTAGGCATTGTAAATTTTATGCATTTGGTTTTACCCGCATTAAGCACTAAATTATTAACGGTAAACCAATGAAGCACCTGTGAAAGAGCACCATTTACATCGTCAAAAGATTCTTTGGCCCTTGGAGTCTTAAAAATTAAGGAAGTATCATCTGCAAACAGTACTATTTCACATACATCATCGACAAAGTATGGAAGGTCATTTATATATATCAGAAACAACAACGGTCCCAATATCGATCCTTGGGGCACTCCCATTTTTAGAGGTGCTCCAGGAGACTCAGTTCCATTAATATAAACCTTTTGAGTTCTATCACTAACATAAGATTTCAATAAACCTAGCGCATCGATCGAAACGCCGTAATGTTGAAGTTTTTTCAATAAGGTCTCATGGTCTACACAATCAAATGCTTTAGAGAGGTCACAAAATACTCCTATAGCATCACACTTACCGTCGTATGCATCAAATACATGTTTCAAGAGAGCAACTCCAGCATCAGCAGTACTTCTACCTTTTGT
>CAWUPE010000925.1:0-30537 GCA_963924145.1 Pyrausta purpuralis | reverse complement strand
TGGACAGACGATCTTGATCGCAGGATCACACTGGGTGTTCACTCACACAACCGGTCTCTGTGGAAAGCCGTGGGGGAGGCCTATGTTTCAGCAGTGGACGTCCTTTGGGATTGTTCATTTGTTTGTTTGAATGAACTACTGGTCTTATTTAAATTCGTTTACAGGACCGGAGTAAGCTCAGAACGTGCGGAAAAGTTATATTACGAGTATTTTCCTCAATGTTGAATATTAGATTGCTTTATCATCATCATCATTATAGTCAGACTTCCATCGCTTTCAACAGGCTGTGGCAACGGGGCCTCCCTCATTATTTTTAAAGTGGTTTTAGCGCTATCCTCAATATCTTCATCGCAAACGTTATAGGTGTTCTCTGCCTACAAGACCGAATCAGAAATGAGGAGACACGTAGAAGAACTAAGGTAACGGACATAGCCCTGAGAAGAGAAAAATAGAAAAAAGCTTAAGTGGCAATGGGCAGGGCACATAGCGCGAAGAACTGATGGTCTTTAGGGTCAAGTTCTAGATTGGAAACCCTTCAACCTTCAACTTTCGACAATATGGACAGACGACCTTAAAAAGATCTTAGATATATATATAATCAAACTGGATGCAGACCGCTTGTTTGCTGTGGAAAGACATGGAGTATCATAGGCCTATGTTTCAGTAGTGGACGTCCTTTGGTTAATAATGGTGATAATGATGATCTTCTCCTTCTTCTTCTTATTTAAGAGCTTTGTTCTTGTCGGTGGAGTTTTTTCCAATTTATTCGATCCCATGCCATTTCCTTGACTATTTGGTACGACTTGGTGGTATTGGCGAAGCGAAAACAATTGAAAACCGGAGAGGAAAGATGATAGGGCACTTGGTACGACATGACGACTTAATGATATCATCATCATAGAGGAAAAATGTTTAAAGGGCAGAGAAAAAGAGGAAGACCTAGAAGGGCATACATGATAATGATGATAGACAACCATTAACAGTCACAGGACGTTCACTGCTGAACACAGCACGTGTGGGGGGGGGGGGGGGGGGCACGTTTTTATAAAGCGTCCGGTTGCAAAGGTCAGTATGATTATACGATTTTTTCAAGGTCTTATGTCCATCGTGGATGCCATGCTGCTTTTGAACTCCAATCTAGAATGCTTTAGAATGTTTTTAACACTCACAGTGTCATATTTTATATCCATAAAGATGAAATAACGCGCACGGGCGGGACTTGAACCAGCAACCTTTTGGCAAACCGGGCCAAACTTTTGGTTTCTTATTTCATCCAATCTAGAAGTTTTCTTATTTATCAGCTCTTCACCTTACCACTTGAGCTCAATTTTATTCGTCATATTAAATCTTCTACGTATCTCTTCATTTCTGACAAGAGCTTATGATCCGTAGTGGAAGTAGACTTCCACTACGGATCATAAGCTCTCGTAGGCACAATCGAGATGCCGCCTACCTAACCACTTTTAAAGTCAAAATCAGTAACAGCTTGTGACCTTTTTTGTTTGAAATGAGCCAGTTTTGGTGCCATGTCGTGCTTAAATGTTTTGGCACCATGAATTTGGCATACTTTTTTGGCATAATTATACTTGTTCATAATTGATTTTTAGCAGCATATGTACTGTGGAATAATTATATTTCGGTCTAATATATTTATGTATAGTTTTATTTTTGCTTTTAGGCATAGTGTATCAGCTTTAACTTGAATTGGCCTTTTAGTTGGAATTTTGGAATTGATTTTGCATCCTCTTTTATTTTATTTATGGTTGTTTGAATCTGAAAAATAAAAAACGTATTTTAACCAGTATTTCCTTTATTATATAGTGTCAAAGTACGTTAAGGTTCACCCCTTAGCCGCCTTTTAATTATTTTACATAAGTAAAAAAACATAGGTACATATATAAAAAATATTTAAAAAGATTACCTTCTCTCTTGTGTGCCTCTAAAAAGCTATGCTTATAAATTTCATGCTTAAATATGAGTATGCTAATTTTATTTATGATTAAGACAATTATGACAAATTTGGTATGGAAAAAAAATATGTAGAAATATCATTAGTCTAAATTACCATATGCCAAAATATTTAGTGATTATTATTTTATGCAAATGAATTGTGAACCGTTTTACTGCTGTGTGTGCAAGATATTTTCGTGGAAAACCTCAACCTTAATAGTTTTTTTTTCTCAATAATGATACAAAATAATACACTTTCTATTACAGAGGAACTCAAAAACAATATAACGGTGACCATAGAGCACGTATACGATATAGAGTCTGACCCTGACATGTCCGAGTCGTACGCAGTGTCAGAGACAAGCAGGTGCACGGATAAGGAGGTGTCATCGAGGAGATCCGAGTCTATGGTGGATTCTATAGTCAGTGAGCACACGAAAATTGATGATGTTGAGGGATTGAGGTGAGAAAAGATTCAAATTTGAAGTATTTTTTTATTCCAACTGATATTGAAATGTGAAAAGGTATGTGTAATTTTCGAAATACGGGTGAGCCGATTTAGATATATTTGACATCGATATTTTAGCTAAATATTACTAAGGGCATATAAAAATTTTGATACTGGAAATCATTTCTAAGAAGAGGATAAAAATTGGATGGATCCTTTATTGGAAATCGGATGTTTGTGCGGGGGAAGACGCAGGTCATCCCGTCATACAGACTGATAAAATGATAATCGGAATTGCTTAACTTTTAAAATTAAGGGACTGGGCGGGACGAGGCTTGGGGCGAAACAAAATCGCTGGGTCCGCTAGTCTAATATAAAAGAAAGTCGTGTTAGTTACACTATTTATAACTCAAGAACGGCTTAACCAATTTGACTGAAAATTGGTGGGGAGGTAGCTTAGAAGCAAGAAAAGGACAAAGATTACTTTTTATCCCGTTAGCCGAGGCCGGTGCTGGGGTAGGATGGGGGTCGGGGTTAAACAATGTTCGCTAGGTCCGCTAGTACATAATATATATGTATGTACATTAACTTTTTAAAATGTCCTAAAACTTACTAAAGTGAATGATACACATAATGCTAACACGAGAAATAAAAACACACTTTACTTGTCACACTCACTAATAAAAAGTTAATTACTATCCGTATTATATGGCAGTCAACTTATTTACATAAATTGCCACGCCATATAAAAAGAGAAAATACGTAATATCAAAATGCTAGTAGGTACTCATTAAATGAATGTATGAAGAACTGAAAAACAAAATAAAAAGTCTGCTCTATATATTAATTCATAAGTATCTAATATTTCATTTTGCTGTCCTCAAAGTTCTATACCTTCTGTAACGGAAACAGTAATAAGTACACTTTATGATTACTATATATCACCTATACTCTGCTTTTTATTTAGATAGACCATTTAAAAATAAGTAAAAACAGACTTCAAAACCAAAATGCACAAAAAAGACTTAAATAAACTCTTGACCCTTGAAAGGAATGGAAGATTTTTTGACAAATAGTATCTTTTTGGAGTCGGTGCTCTGATAGTTGAGTTTTGAAGTCGGTTTTTCCTTTTTTTTTAAAGTTAATTTTATTTCTTCATTTTTAGTGATTACAGGAGGGGGGGAGGGGGGGGGGGGTGGCACGTTATGACTTTGTTCTTTAAAAAGCTACAAATTACCTATCATATGTTATTTCATTATAATTCCTGAATTCCTAAGCGTTAAGGAGTTCCACTATCAGCTCAGCCTCACAAGATGTTTACTGTCAGAGGTAACAACACGACAACATTAAGATTGTAGTAATAAACACTATATCTGCCTTCCAAATAGAGGGATTCCCTCGATTACACCAAGATCCCAAAATTGGCAACAATGGTACCAACTAGAAGGTGTACCCTCTAGGTAGGCGAAAACTTTTTCGAATCGGTCGAAAAATGACTTAGATATGAGGTAACATACATACAAAAAAACATACAGTCGAATTGATAACCTCCTCCCATTTTGAAGTCGGCTAAAAATGGCATCAGCTTATATCGTTTTCCAAATTATTAATTTTAACAAATTCTTTCTAAATACAGGTAAATTGAAATATATTTAAAAAGTCAAGTGCGATTGAAGCTGGCTTTTTGGTCTATCTAAAAAAAAAGTAGAGTTTGAGTAAGTTAGTAACAAACAACTAGTATGCATGCATGAAAAACAGCCATGTTTGATTTAAGTGCGGACCGCGCCCGCGTCTCATTAAACGAGGTCTTATTATTATGTTATGTTATGTATTGCAAAACTTGATTGTTTTATTACATATATGTAGATAGTAACTCTGTATTGCCGTACTGTTACCATCAGTTTACGGTGGCTTTATTCTGTAGCGACGACGTAACTTTTTGTATGGAAAAATTTAGTTCTGCCAGCGACCACTAGAGGCGCTGTGCAATTTTCCATAGACTTTTTTACGTCGTCTTTAGCGAGTAAAACGTAAACTCATTGTAAACGATACAAATAACAATATAGGTAAATTAGTAGGCTTAATATAGTTTTTTTTATCTTGTTTCAGAAACAAGGATAAAACTAAAGAAAGTTAAATATTCGGTACAATCTCAGGTATAATGTGGCGGAAAACATTATTTTACGCTACCATAGCCAGCCTAACATATTCAGCTTATATTTTCAACAAACCTTCTGAGGACTAAGTGCTTGACCAAATATTAATGTAGTTTTTAACAAACTGTGCCTATAGATATCATCTCCTATTTTTGTTCAAGCGTTTTAGAATAACGGGGTCACTGTTTATTTGTGTATTTAACTCAATAAATTACACAATACACAAAATGGTTCTTTTTATATCGCATTAGATTTTAGGGGCTTAAAAATTACAATACTATCAAGTGTTTGTTTAATAAAAAAATGGTGGGAAATAAATTTTATGATTACTTAAAGAGAAATAAGAAACCAAAATTTGCGCACGGGTCGACTGGAACCAGCAACTTCTTGGTTAACCGGGTCAAACGCTCTACCAATTGAACTAATTAATTGTTGGTTTCTTATTTCATCTTTAAGAATATAAATTATGACACTGTGGGTGTTAAAACATTCTAAAAACCATCCTTTATTATTTTACGACTAGCACAAATGTAGCAGTATGTGACCCAAATCGTCCAAACCGGATAATTTCGAGGTTATCCGGGCGAGGCCGATTATTATTGGGACTTCTAGACAAATAGAAGTATGCCCAGTTGATTATATCACCCATTACCTATCTACGCTTTGAGAACGAATCGATATGTTGCGGTGAAACCTATGCACATTGATCTTTGGTTAATGTTTAGCTAAAGGCTTAAAATAAAACATTATCTGAGCTTGTTTAAATATGTAATGGGTTTGGTTGGTCTATATGTGATTAATATAAAGTCGACGATGGAGTGAGCTCACCCAGAGAGCCTGTTCCTTGTATTTTGAAGATTTACAAATTTGCTATATCTCAACATAGTATAATTAAAACACGCTGGGGGCCAACATTAAAATCAAAATCGAAAATTATTGTCCTTTGTTATCCCTATCTATGCCACGACTAGTCTAAAATACAGTACGAGACAAGAACAAATCAATCTTCTTTTCTAATAGGTACGTAAAAGAAAGTCATGTTTTGTACATCACTCATAACTCGAGAATGGTTGGACCGATTTTCGTAATTTTTCCTTTGTTCGATTCGTCTTGGCTTTGAATAGGATAATAAAATGGAGTGGGGTTTGACGGCGCCAAGAGTAACACGAAGTTCGCTGGGACGAAGTTTAATATATGAAATCATTTTATTTTGTAAAGTATTTGGCAAACTGTTTGCGGTCTGCGGTCCAGTCCACACTCAATTGCCCGCATGCGATCAATAAAATACGGACTGTACCGCAAATCGCAACCAGTGTTCATTAAAAGAAACAACTGCATTCTATTTTTTAGTCATTTCGAAGAAGTACTACTTTCCCACTTGCCCCGTAACAGACATAACCGTAATATTGTGAGTACGTAAAAGGCGACCGGTCATTTCATGAATGGTCTGATAATGCGAGACCTATGTTTATGAGCGTAATAAGGAGTCATGACAGTATCATGAGTATTTAATAGTTTGTATGTAACATTGTCATACGGATCGATGTATTTATAAGACGCATGCACCGGTTAAGTATATCTTGTATAGAACGTACTTTAAATAAACTTTGACTTAAGATTGTTTTTCATAAAAAAAATAACCGCTTTACAAAACAAACACTAAAAGGACTAAAATAACGCCAATCATCATCAGCCAAAGAACGGTCCACTGCTGAACATAGGCCTCCCCCACGGCTTTCCACAGCGACCGATCACTACCAATCTGCATCCAGTTTGATCCTACGATCTTTATAAGGTCGTCTGTCCATCTTGTTTGTGGACGTCCTACGCTGCGTCTTTGGTCTCTAATCTAGAACTTTCCTGCCCCCAACGGCCATCAGTGTCTGAAGACGAAAGTCTTCAGCCAGTGTGTGTTACCAGTGATGACATACGGATCCGAAACATGGTCTCTAACTATGGGCCTTATGAAGAAGCTCAAAATCACACAACGAGCGATGGAGAGGGCTATGCTGGGTGTTTCTTTACGGGATCGAATCAGAAGTGAGGAGATACGAAGAAGTGCTAAGGTAACGGACATAGCCTTGAGAATCAGTAAGCTCAAATGGCAGTGGGCAGGGCACATAGCGCGAAGAATATAAGCTATTATGAGAAACAAACTCATTGGAAGTCGGTGCATGATGTGCTGTAGACTGCTGCTGTCCGTTAAGGTTGACATCATGCACCGACTTCAAATGAGTTTGTTTCTCCTATTAGCGTTATTTTAGTTTGTTTTTAAGGCGGTTCAATTATGATAAATATAATACTTTCGACTATTTTAGTTATTGTTTAAATTACAATGTATGGACAACAGCACATCAAGGTAAACACTGCGGTTCTTATGCAGTTGTAATAAGGGCTAATTTGCAACAAAAGTGGGTAACCTGATGTGCTGGCCCCGGTACATGATTGAACTAAAATTGTATTAAAACCTCAGTGTAATAAATACTTTAGTGAAAACCGCATGAAAATCGGTCGATCCGAACGCGGGATATTCTCAGACGAACTCAGTTCTTGTAGTTTGTTACATACAAACATACAGGTCGAACTGAGGACCTCCTTTTTGTAAGTCGGTTAAAAATAAAAACCAATAGAGATGTTCTTATAAGTGATGTTCAGGCCATTAACTGAATCTTGAGACCAAATGTCAAAAGAGACCGGAATACTTGCAAATAACTGCCTCGGTGGCGCAGCGGTAAGAGGGTCGCACTTTAAAAAGCGACGGCTGCGCCAGAGTCACGATCACGAGTTCGATCCAAAAATATATATCTGGGTTTTTCTGTTCAGAAATTCATGGGGTAGACCGGAGTTTGGATGTTGGCGGTGTTTCACCCCCGTGCCTCGGAAAAGTATGTAAAACCGTTGGTCCTGCGCCTGATCTCTCTCCGGCCGTGTGTGACAAGATTGCTGTCCCATCGGGCTATGAGAGTAAAAAGCAATATAGAGTGCAGCGATGTTTGCGCACACACTTGTGCACTATAATATGTCCCGCGCAGTCGGTTAGTCATTGTGACTGGCCACCGTAGTCAAAATCGGCTAGGGGGACTAACTATGCAGAACGCCGCTTTATCGGTAACTAAACCAAGCCCATGGCATGCATGGCTTACTGCTGTCACCTTTAGAACGGATCTGCCAAATACGAAATGGCTGCTCTGGATTTACAAGAACACCAAGCGAAAAGAATCATCGGGAATACTTGACGTTACGAACGTAAAGTACTAACTTGCGCCTACCTGGAGGACAGAATTGAATTGAATTGAATTTTTATTTATTTGACACAAAAAAAATACATTATATAAATTAAAAACAAATTAAGTACAACTGAAATTAAATTAATAAAAAAAACAAAAACAAAGCGCCCATGGGGGCCAAAAAGGCTGAGCGGGGCAGTATATATCGTGACAGCAGATGGTAAATATGCCACGACACTGATTTTCAGCGGCCAGAGGATAGGAGCAAAGAAGCTTGCCTTTCGGTCTTCTACAGGTTGCATTTTGGGGAATGTGCTCAGGAATTGAACGACTTAATTCCGCCAGCCCCATGCCGTCCTTGTGTCATTGTCATACCATTTTATTTAGCAAATCAAAAATACATTACATTATATAAAAATCGCAAACTAAAACCAATGAGATTTGTATTGACGCGACCTGAGTCGACCGTAAAAATAAATAATGAAAGAAATCAATAACATACAATATTATTATACCATTTAAACAACCAAAGGAGAAAAACGCACATCTGCCAACGGATTTGATTATAAGTTTTCTAGTAGGTACAATTTTTAACTTGCCACCAGGTTAATTTATAAAAAAGAGTGCCAGCGAGGCAGACATGATACTACAACCATTATCATACTATTAACACCGCTTTTTTTCTATGAGTAACACAGGCGTAAGAACAGGGACCCGTCACTAAGGGTATCTATCATAACACAGAATTTTTTGATATCGAATTTCATTTCACAGAAAACTATTCAATGAATGTTAAAATATTTTTTTCTTGTTTAATCGAATAGTTATTTATCGTCGTTTCATAACATCGAATAACAGTTCACCAAAAAAATGTTTCGCAACTGATTTGTTAAGCAGAATAACGATATTATAAACTAATGTTTCATAGAATTATTAAGTTATCGATATAACCTTTCATAAAAACTTGTTTCAATGTGTAACGGTTCCCATATATTTTTGGCATGCAAGTAGGAAGGCATACATGCATGCATTAATGCATGCAAGTAAGCAAGCAGGCATGCATAAATGCATGCATGCAAGCAAACAGGCATGCATGCAGCAAGCAAGCAGGCATGCAAACAAGCAGCATGCATTAGGATTTCCTCGTCTCCGGCGCTGCGGGAATAGCAGCCTCGTCGCCCTTGCGTAACAAGGCGCAGTCACCCACGCTCGCCTACACCTTGTTACAGCGGGCGGAGGCTGCTCTCCCTCCGCGCCTCCCGGTTTTTGAATTACACTCTAGTATCGGGCAGACTAGTACCACGGCGAGGAGACCACGGCGAGTCGGGATTAACGCAGTTTGTTTATTAGATCAATATTTATTACATATTTATATCAGTTATGCTTTAAATTGTCTATTAATAAAGTATGCAATATAAGATTAGTAACAAATTCGTTTGGAAATACGGACTTTAGTGAAGTAAAATTCGATGTTTCAAGAATTCTGTATATTGAAACTTACGTGGAAATAAATTATGGGTAACAAAATAGAAAGCCAACGTTACTTCGATAAAATAAGTAATTTATGAAAAGAAGTAACGATGAAGTAAGTTTGTAGATAATAAGCATTCGAGTAAATGAAATTGTGATGTAACAAGATTCTAGAATTTGTTGAATATTGTTTTGAAACATCTGCGAATCGATTTATGGGAAATGAAAATCGATGAAGAAAATTGCGATTAAGTGACGGGTTCCCCCTCACTAAAAATATATTTTTTAACATCGTCTAGTAGTACCAAGATAAGCGCATCCAAACCATCAAATTCTTCAGCTTTATAATATAAATATACCTATAGATTAGAATGGACACGTCAAACATGTCACGCCCCTCCCGCTGCCCCGCTCACCCCCCGTGTTCGTCCGTTTCGTGTCAATACAGTTCATTTTTGCACACTTTTTTCGCTGAGCAGTGACAGTGACAGGTACATTTCTACAATAACCAGGTAGTACTGACAAGACTCAGTTGAAAATATATATTTTTTTTTTATCTAACCTACATCATCCCACTGCTGGCAAAGGTCTCCCCAACTTTTTCCATGTGTATCTGTCAGCGGCCAACATTTCCCAATCCCTCGCAAAGCTGGATAGATCGTCACACCACCTCTTTTTCAAAAAAAGAGTTGAAAATAATATTAATGAAAAAAAGTGGGTGCTTCAAAGCGCCTATAGACACTTGTAGGCGCTTGTCGGCGCCTATAGGTACTGGGCTCTTGAAGGCACCTTTAGACACTGGGCGCTTGAAAGTGCCTATAGGCACTTGTTGGCGCTTGAAAGTGCCTATAGGCACTTGTTGGCGCCTAAAGACACTTTTTCAGCGCTTGTCGGTGCCTATAGACACTGGGCGCTTGAAGACGCCTGCAGACACTGCCTTTACAGTGGCCGTTAATGGTTATTGATTACGGCATGAGCTTTACAAATTATCCATACAGCAGCCCGTATTAACTGCTATAGCGCTACTCTAACCTTAAAATAGGCACTTTTTTAAACGGTATCAGTAATACAGTCGCTAAAGTAGCGAAATAAGAGTTAGAGACGTCATAACAAGACTCCACAAGGGTGGTACTGTACTTCAATATATGTACAATGACGCTAAAAGAGTGGTTGTGTTGCTAAAGGGAATACAATGGCACTTTAAAGGTCTAGCGTACGCTGGAAGATTAAAATAAGGTTTTCTAGCGCTATTCTGAAGCTTCTGTCGTATTCAGAAGAACTGTGTTACTTAAAAACCAAAAACTCATGAAAAAAAAGACGTATTTCTAAACGTGTAATGAAACCATAGCAATGAACAGTGACAGTGTCATTTTTTAATTACAGGAACTATACAGTTTTAACATATAAGTGTGATATTATTATTGCAAGTATCAGTTTACTGTAAATAAACGCATGTATTTTCGCTTAGATTTCACGCGCTTACAAGATATTAATTAAGTTTTGACTTTACAATAATTTTATTAAATGTTCTTTTTATAATTTTTACTTTATAGCAATTTGTGATTTTATAATCTAAACCTAATACACCGTTTGAAATGATAATTAAATATTTTAAAATATTTCTTCTTATTTTTTTGTCGTATATTCTCTGTTTCGTTTTTTTTTCCCAAGTTTTTGTTACATACATAATGACCGAAGATTTTAATTCAAAATGGACGAAAGCATAGCCTAATCAAAGGATTTAAAACAGCTGCTGTCCCACTCAAAAACGTTATAGTAACGCTATATAACGTATTACTCGTTTAGAAGTTCAAACTACTACTTTAGCGCTTATGCTGTACAAATACTGTGTTAATCTCAAATATAGCGCTTTTAGCGCTCCTACAGAGTTACTTTCGCTACAAGAGCGGCGATAATCTCGATAATAGAACTCAAGACTCTTAAAAGATGCTCTCCCCCACTCAAAGTCATTAGTATCCTTTAGCTCTATTCAAACACTCATATCTTCTCAAACATCATTTATACTTCTGCTAGTGTTATAAGTATGGTCACTTCTCAGTCATACCTCTATTAACTGTAGATTAACGGGATAAGATATCATTGTAACTGCGTTAGTGTAAATGATTACGATTGTATGGCCACTGTATCGCATACCTGTATAATGACTTTGGAATACGAATTTGTACAGGCTGAGGACTTGGTTTTAGCTTTTCAACGGCAATTGTATCACTAAGAAGCTCTAAAAAGGCTGTGAAAGCTGCTTGTATGCTAGTTAGGTTTTGAAGGTGCCCAAAGACACTTTGACGGCGCTTGAAGACACCTATAGACACTGGGCGCTTGAAGGCGCCTATAGAAACTTGTTGGTGGGCGCTTGTTGGAGCCCAAAGACACTTTGTCAGCGTTTTTTGGTGCCTATAGACACTGGGCGCTTTAAGGCGCCTATAGACACTTTTGGTGGGCGCTTGTTGGAGCCCAAAAACACTTTGACAGCGTTTTTCGGCTGCTGTAACTGCAGACGCTGGGCGCTTGAAGGAAGGTATCGACACTTGTAGGCGCTTGTTGGCACTTAGAGATACTTGTCGGCGCTCATTGCTGCTTAGACACAGTCAGTACTAAGACGCTAGTTGTTAATTGGTTCTATGGATGTCTAAAAAATACAAGATTTTACAAACAAATTTTTAATTCACCAAATAGTGCCTGTATTAACGTCCCCCCAAACTATTTCCTCCAGCCACGGTACGTATCGGCGCACGCGCGTGTACACGCCGGGCCGGCCCGTCTTTCCGCACGCCTTGCCGAATGACGTCACGCCGATCACTTTGTGCATGCACCGCACTGCCGCATACTCCACTTGCAACGGGCCTCCGCTGTCACCCTGGGAAGGGAAAATATAAGAAGTTCAAAAAACAGTTGACCAATTGGACGTTGTATTCCAGTCCTAGAAAGGCAGATTTAGAGTCTAAAGTAGACTTTTCCTACGAGAAAAACTTAATAGCCATCAGTTCAGGTCGTTGACGTACGACCGAAATTTTAGGAGGTAAATGTGACCTTAAATACCTGCAACTTTTATTATGAGGCCTTTGACAGGGTTTAGCCGATCGCCGCAAGGTTGCCAGCTTAGCTGTATTTTACAGGCTTTACTTTGGCGAGTGTGCGAAGGAGCTCCATGAGCTCATCCCACCAGCCCCCTTTTTCCATCGTACGTCTAGGCGTACCACGGGATACCATCCTTATCTTGTGCCGATGCCGATGTGCCGCTGTTTCAAACTAAGCGCTTGTCGTCAACATTTATAATGCGCACGGCAAAGGAGTGGAACTCGCTGCCCACGTCGGTGTTTCCAAGGTTTACAATCCGAATCTTTTCAAAGTTCGAGTGAACAGGCTTCTTCTGGGCGAGCTCGTTTCATCTTCGACTTCGTCTAATCGCACAAGGCTTGAACTGGGCGTCAAGAGCAAAACCATTACTAAATAAATAAATAAAAATGAGACCATTCGTTCAAACCTATTTTTTTTCTGCCTGTCCATACATTATCGTCAAAGTAGCCGATTGGTTTTTTATGGAGCCCCTGAAATTCTATCTAAGATTTCGGCCATGACCCCATTTAGAAGGTGTTCATATCGATGGTCTCATTTTCCTCCAAAAATTTTAATTTGCACCACCTAGCAAAGTCACCCTGTAATGGTCTCATTGTCAGGGTATTTACGTACCGTGCAGGTGTCTCTAGCTATCTCTCTATGCCCATAGCATATCTGGGTGTCACCATCAAAACCAGATCTCAGCAGACGGTGAGGGGCAAACTCCGCGGCGCACTCTTTGTCAGAAAACTTGACGAGGTCCATCTGAAGATAAGAGAAAACTGTCACCATTAAAGATAAAGTTTAAAATTAAATTTAAAAAAGTGAAAACCGACTTCAAATCCAAAATTCATTAAAACTCTTAGACTCTTGGCTCCTTAAAGTAAAGGAATCCATTTTGGTTTTGAAGCGGGTTTTTATTTTATTTTTAATTTTTTAAGTGGGTTTTTACTTCATTTCTTCATTTATAGTGATTACAGAAGGGGGGAGGGGGAGGTAGCACCTTATGGCTCCGTTCTTTAAAAAGCTACAAATTACCTATCATAAGTTCTGTCATTATAATCACTGAACTCCTAAGGGTTGAAGAGTTCACAGAGCGCTGTCAATCCGTTCAGTGGGCAGGGTGGAGCATATTGTGTTCTTTACGTGCCTGACACGTTCTTAGCACGGTCGGTACGGCGCAGAGGGAAAATCTTTTTGATGTTTTTAAGTAATTATGTACCATCGCTTTCACTCCGCGTCGTCGTTTGTTCGAAGTTAAGCCCTTTTTAGGGTTTCGTAGCCGAATGGCAAAAACGGAACCCTTATTGTTTCGTCAAGTCTGTCTGTCTGTAGTAAAATGTATTAAAAAAATAAAAATAAAGAGATTTAAGCCCAACCTATGCCTGTGAGAGGTTCCTTAAACTATTTTCTTTTTAAGTGTAACGTTTGATAGATAGACGCTTCCAAAGTGTTAAAATGGGCATCCCCCCCATCTAACTTCTAAACCAAGAGAGGGTAAATTTTGAAAAAATATATATAATATAGATCATAACAATTAATTTCAACGAAAATTGATTTGGACGAGATCGAACGAGTAGTTTTTGAGATATAGAATGTTTTCAACAACCGCAAACATAACTTTGTACTTCATACAAACACTATGAAAAACAAAGTTATATTTACAGTCAACAAATATTGTGGTATTTTACTAAGTAGAAGTTAGTGGATTCGGGGGCGCGGGACATATAATAGTGCACAAGTGTGTGCCCAAACACAGGTGCACTCTTTATTCCTTTCACTCTCATAGCCCGATGGGACAGCAATCTAACACGACCGGAGAGAGATCAGGCGCAGGACCAACGGCTTTACGTGCTTTTCCGAGGCACAGGGGTGAAACACTGCCAACGTCTAAACTCCGGGCTACCCTAAGAATTTCTGAACAGACAAACTCAGGTATATATTTTTGGCCCGACCCGGGGATCGAACCCGGGACCTCTGGCGCAGCCGTCGCTTTAAAGTACGACCCTCTTACCGCTGCGCCACCGAGGCAGTTAAAGGTAAATACCATAAAATTATTATCCCTTTGGAATAGAACGACAAAAGCGAGATGTCACAAGCAGCTAACTATGTGATAAAACGAGATAGGAGATGCGATGTAGCAGAACCGTTATTGGCAACTGTCAGTCAGTTTGGAAGCCGATATAAGCTCGCTGAAAATTTCTTTAATTTGTTTTTTTTTAAAATCAAGTGAAATTGTGTATATTTTGAAGAAATAGTTTTCCTGAAACACGGTGACTAGATCGGTGATTGATTGTTGTTCATTACAGCGAAATAATCCCAACAAATAATCATTCAACAGGTAAATTAGTCTAAATCGAAGCCATTTAATAAACGACTTATATTTACTAATGCGCTTTCAATAAAAGTACGTAGTTTGATTATTCTATTCTGTAAACGTTAATTTACGTGAAAACTAAATACAGAATAATACAGGTAATGTTCATCTACTAATATTTTGTATAAGTAAAGAAATAATATTTGGTTTTACACTCGAGCTGCATGATCGATATTTTGTGTCGACTATTTTTCATGCGGTAATAGTACATTACGAGGGTCAAACTGAAAGTTCTTAGAACTGGCCACTTATAAACAATATAATAAAAAAAATATTCTAAAATTTGAAAATAGAACTCTTTGCCAATATTACTGAGTATATATTTCATTCATTTGTCATTTGTTTTACGATTTGGCGGCAAATTGAAAATTGTCTGTGTCACGTCAACATGAATTTAACACGAGAAAATTTTCGTGCAATGATTTTTTATGACTTTCGATGTCATTTAAGTCAACAAGAAAGTTATGATAGACTACGATTGGCCTTTCACGATGAAGCCCCATCTCGTGCGACTGTTTACAACTGGTTTAATGAGTTTAAACGTGGTCGCACTAATCTCACTGATGATGTACGTGAGGGACGGCCTTCTACGGCGACGACTGAAAATAACATCTGTGTTGTGCGGCGTATGATAGAGACTGACAAAAGAGTGACCTATCAGCAGATTCGGACAAGCTTAGGCATCGGTATGAGTCAAGTGCACAAAATCCTCCACGAACATTTAGCGGTCAGGAAGCTTTGCGCCCGGTGGATACCTCATAATTTGACTAAGGCTCAAAAACTCCATCGTGTGGATTGGTGCCGTAAAATGATTGAAAGATTTAACGGAGGTGACTCAAATGCTGTGTTCGACATACTAACAGGTGACGAATGCTGGATTTACTGTTATGATCCTGAAACCAAAAGACAATCTGCTCAGTGGGTGTTTCCTTTCGAGGAGTTGCCAACTAAAGTGAAGAGAGATCGAAGTGCGGGAAAAAAAATGGTGGCCTCGTTCTTTGGAAGGATAGGTCATTTCGCAACACAAACAACGACAACGCCTCGTCGCACACCGCCAAGCGAACGATCGACTATTTGGCGACATCAAACGTTGAATTACTAGGTCACCTGCCGTATAGCCCCGACCTCGCGCCTTGTGATTTTTATTTATTTCCAAAAATTAAAGAAAAACTTAAAGGAAAGCGGTTTATGAATGCTGAAGAAGCGGTGGCTGCGTATCGCGATGCCATTGAAGAGACCCCTAAGGACGAGTGGGCAAAGTGCTTTTCCCAGTGGTTCCATCGCATGCAGCGGTGTATTGACGTCAATGGACAATATTTTGAAAAGATATAATAAAACTAATAACTGGCTAATGTAATCAGTTTTTGATTTTCTAAGAACTTTCAGTTTGACCGTCGTATTATACAAGTGTGTATAATAATATACAAGGCGATATTGTGTGCGCACGAGCGAAAGCGAGTGCGCCATAAGAAAGCCGCGTATATAATGGTCACAGGCACACGCGTATCATACGACGTTTTTCAACACACTTGCGAGGAATAAACAAGACTCTGTATTTACTAAGTTTTTAATTGATAAAACATTAAGTAAAAATACATTTCACTGGACTTTGATGGCAAAAGACTAACTAAGTTACGTATGTCCGGCAGAGTTAATAATAGGTTTTCTTCATTTTCTTTACTTGAAGTAGACATTTTCGTTAATATTAAGCTTAAACTTCGTCACAGCCGACATTTTTTACGAAAAATAGCGCATTGTTTTTTTTTCTTGCCGCGATACCGATGCGCGCGCAAGGGTAAGGCGCGAACTAGATTGGCCAACAGCCAAGATTAAAAATTTAAATTTTCGTGTGAAAAATGTGGATTTGCCATTTATTGAAATAAATACCTATGTTGAATACTGTTATTTCTCGCATAAATAATGTTTGTTGCTAAAATAAAAGTTATAACCCGACTAAATTACATCGCTTCTTCTTCTTACTTACGACGTAGTACTAGGGTACAAAGCTAAATTGGTCGGGTTAATAAACTAAAGGCACTAGTGCAATAATATACCGAAAAAGCACGCGTGTTTAATATCCAGGATTATCAAAAATCGGTGGAATAAAAACGTCGTTATGAGCAAGTGTGTTGAAAACTAATATATTTCACTTAGAAAGGTTGGTATAAACCACCTGAATGAAAGTTAATCTCATTTTACGCTACAAATGTTACTTAAAGTTAGTTACTGACATCTTAAATCGGTTTCGTTGACAGCTTTTACTTGTCCTTCTATTCCGATTGAAATATTAATTTTATGGTAAATACTCACAATCTGCAGTATATCAGCGTTGAACCAGTCGTCATACTCCCCCCACCCCGTAGCGGACGCGTTCCCCGCAGCGCTCTCTGTGTCGTCGTCACCAACGTCGAGGCACGCTGGCGAGATGTGCTTGTTCTTGAAGACTATGCTGGGGAGTATTTTTTTTAAATCGATATTACTATGAGGATTAAACAAGACTATCATCGACATACATATGAAAAAGGCGAACAAGTGTCGAGTTTTATTTTTTATCTAACTAGCGGTCCACCGCACAACTGCGTAAGCGCGTTTTGAGTTTGCTTCCTCCCCCCCTGTCGCATCGTGATGTTTTATAGCTTAAAGGTGTCCAACACATTTTTTTTACTGTCCAGTAATTCCTGGGTGTCACCATCACCTGAGATTAGCGCATTCAAACAAACAAACAACAGTCTTTTCATCTATATAATATTGAAGTATTTTAACTGCCTCGGTGGCGCAGCGGTTGGAGGGTCGCACTTTAAAGCGACGGTTAGGCAAGAGGTCCCAGGTTCGATCCCCGGGTCGGGTCAAAAAATGAACCTGGGTTTTTCTATTTAGAAATTCTTAGGGTAACCCGAAGTTTGGCAGATGGCGGTGTTTCACCCCTGTGCCTATGAAAAAACGTAAAGCCGTTGGTCCTGCGCCTGATCTCTCTCCAGTCGCGAGAGATTACTGTCCCTAAGGGCTATGAGAGTGAGAGGAATACAGAGTTCACCTGTGTTTGCGCACACGTGTACTATAAAATGTCCTGCGCAGTCGGTTAGTCGTTGTGACTCGCCACCGTAGTCGAAACCGGCTAGGGAGGACTATTATTGAAGTGAGTTGTGCTTATTCTTATAAAAATATGGCACAATGACGGGTAGATGGCGCTGAACGTCACGCGTAATGACGTATCCGTAAGAGACCACAAATTTCGCAAGGTCGGACCGACAGCACGGTAATTCAATTGGTAGAGCATTTGACCCGGTTAGCCTGAAAATTTCTGGTTCGAGTCCCGCCCGTGCGCAAATTTTTGGTTTCTTAATTCATCTTTATACTATACATAATTTGAAAGTGCGATCGAACCTCTCGCTCGTCTCCAGCAAGGCAATATCGTTGTATTTCGAAGGCGGCTTGTACTCCGGGTGTCTGATGACTTTCTTGATGCTGTAGTCACGAGCCACGTTGCCACGGTCTGTCCTCTTCAATATACCAAGTCTCGCGAAAGCCACAGGACCTCTGCAATACAGGTATAGTAATAAATATTGGACACCAATCACAGACATTGCTCTGATCCCAAAGCAAGTAGCCATTGCACTTATGTTATGGAAATCAGATACAACGGTGGTACCACTACACCCGGATCCGAGACAATGTAAAAAATTTTGCTTTCTATATTGACCCGACCGGGAATCGAACCTGGGATCTCGGAGCGGCGACGCCTTGAAACCCAGCGTGCTTAGTCACTACACCACGAAGGTCGTCTGTAGTGAATAAGAGCTAAAGTGAACTAAAGCTTGAATCAAATACATACTCTGTGGTAACTATGTCAATGTATATCAAAGTCTTAAAATAATATTCCTATTGGAAGAGAAGCACAAGTAAAAGCTGTCAAACGAAACCGATTTGAGATGACAGTACCTATTTTAGGTATGTAACATTTGTAACTTAAAATGAGATCACCTTTCGTTCAGGTATTTTTTACTAATCTTCCTAAGTTAAACATATTAGTTTACCGCATGGTAAAGAGTCGACACTAAATATCGAACATGCAGTTCTAGTGTAAAATGAAAAATTATTTCTTTCCTCAAAATATTCGTAGATATGCATTACCTGTGTTTTTCTGTCTTTACTTTTTACCGTAAATTAACGTTTAGAGAATAGAATAATCAAACTGCATACTTTAAATTTGAAGCGCATTGGTAAATATATGACGACGTATTTGACGACCTCCGTGGTCGAGTGGCTAGCACGCTGGTTTCAAGCTTCCATCTTGTGAGGTTCCGGGTTCGATTCCCGGTCGGGTCAAAGTAGGAAACGATCTTTTCAATATTGTCTCGGGTCTGGGTGTTGTGGTACCACCGCTGTTTCCGATTTCTATTACAAAAGTGCTTTAGCTACTACTTAGCTTGGGATCGGAGCAATGTACGTGATGTTGTCAAATATATAAGAGGCTTCGATTTGGACTAATTTACCTGTTGAATGTTTATTTCTTGGGTTTGTTTCGCTGTAACACCAATCAATCACTGATCAAGTGACCATGTTTCAAAATAGTTTTTTTTCTAAATATACACAATTTCACTTTTTTTTTTAATTAAATGAAACAATTTTTTAGCGAGTCTTCATGGGCTTCCAATCTGACTGATAGCCGCCAAAAATGGTTCTACTACATCGTTATCACACAGTTTGCTGCTAGTGACATCTCGCTCTTGTCGTTCTATTCCAAAGGGATAATAATTCTATGATCTAAGTATGTCAATGCACTCAGCATTGCATTATATACATATGAAGTTCAATATCAAAATTAGTGGATACGCACGAACACGTGATACGAGCTGTAATGTTCAGGTTAAGTGTGAATGAATGAGTTTGCTAGGCTGTCAATTCCAAAAAAAAAGCGCTATTACTTTTTGTCCTCGAAGACAAAGGGAGACAAAGACAAAAGTTGAGACAAAAAGCCCGACCCGACAATGACCTGATGGCGGGTCATTAGGCCGCAGTTTGAAAATTTGAACACCTGACAAGTGGCCAATGGAGGTCATCTGAGCCAGGAGGGTGTCCGATGTTTAGTTTAGGCGATGTTAGGTAGGCGCGAGCGATTGTGGCGCTCCACTCCAAATAACAACAAATTCCAATGGAAAATAGCTAAATTAAGCGAATTACCTATTAAATACTTTTACGTGACATATTTCGTCATTAGCATAAATATTATACAAGTGTAGTATTGCAATATTTTCAGGCGCTCTCGGAAGATAAAAGAACCTTGGATGAAATTCGTGCGAACTGAATTGTGCTTTATTCCATTGTAACGAAGAGTTGATTTTAATTTAACTCTCACAAAGGAGTGATCCTTTTGTCTGTACGTAGAACTACGAGGGTCAAACTGAAAGTTCTTAGAACTGGCCACTTATAAACAATATAGTAAAAAAAATATTCTAAAATTTGAAAATAGAACTCTTTGCCAATATTACTGAGTATATATTTCATTCATTTGTCATTTGTTTTACGATTTGGCGGCAAATTGAAAATTGTCTGTGTCACGTCAACATGAATTTAACACGAGAAAATTTTCGTGCAATGATTTTTTATGACTTTCGATGTCATTTAAGTCAACAAGAAAGTTATGATAGACTACGATTGGCCTTTCACGATGAAGCCCCATCTCGTGCGACTGTTTACAACTGGTTTAATGAGTTTAAACGTGGTCGCACTAATCTCACTGATGATGTACGTGAGGGACGGCCTTCTACGGCGACGACTGAAAATAACATCTGTGTTGTGCGGCGTATGATAGAGACTGACAAAAGAGTGACCTATCAGCAGATTCGGACAAGCTTAGGCATCGGTATGAGTCAAGTGCACAAAATCCTCCACGAACATTTAGCGGTCAGGAAGCTTTGCGCCCGGTGGATACCTCATAATTTGACTAAGGCTCAAAAACTCCATCGTGTGGATTGGTGCCGTAAAATGATTGAAAGATTTAACGGAGGTGACTCAAATGCTGTGTTCGACATACTAACAGGTGACGAAAGCTGGATTTACTGTTATGATCCTGAAACCAAAAGACAATCTGCTCAGTGGGTGTTTCCTTTCGAGGAGTTGCCAACTAAAGTGAAGAGAGATCGAAGTGCGGGAAAAAAATGGTGGCCTCGTTCTTTGGAAGGATAGGTCATTTCGCAACAATTGTGTTAGAGGATCAAAAAACAGTTTCTGTAGAATGGTACACTACCAATTGTTTGCCACTTGTCTTGGAAAAAGTTCGAGAGAAACGACCTCGCAGTAGGATCCTCCTTCACCACGACAACGCCTCGTCGCACACCGCCAAGCGAACGATCGACTATTTGGCGACATCAAACGTTGAATTAATGGGTCACCCGCCGTATAGCCCCGACCTCGCGCCTTGTGATATTTATTTATTTCCAAAAATTAAAGAAAAATTTAAAGGAAAGCGGTTTATGAATGCTGAAGAAGCGGTGGCTGCGTATCGCGATGCCATTGAAGAGACCCCTAAGGACGAGTGGGCAAAGTGCTTTTCCCAGTGGTTCCATCGCATGCAGCGGTGTATTGACGTCAATGGACAATATTTTGAAAAGATATAATAAAACTAATAACTGGCTAATGTAATCAGTTTTTGATTTTCTAAGAACTTTCAGTTTGACCCTCGTAATATATCTTCTGTGTAGAGTTTGATAGGCTAGTGTTGATAACTTGTTTTACCCATTCTCTACCTACACGCATTCAGTACCGTCACCATGAGTTTACAACGGTTTTACTCGCTAGCGACGACGTAAAAAAGTCTATGGAAAATTGCACAGCGCCTCTAGCGGTCACTGACAGAACTAAAATTTTCCATACAAAAAGTTAAGTCATCGCTAGCGAGTAACACCGGCGTCGCTATCGAGTAAACTCATACTAATAGGCCACACACACACATACGTAGGTCTCGTAACAGCTCTGGAATCGTGAGTCAAATTGTAAAAAAAACAAGAATCGAAATAGATGATGATTAGCTTTTTACGATTCTGCAGAGTTCACCTAGTTAATTTGACGTCATAGTGCGCTAAAATGTATACCAATACTTAATATTCATTTTCTTACAAGGAGGAGTGCTCAGTGCAGTGTCCAGCGGTGAGAATGAATCTCTCGCTGATGATGGTGCCTCCACACAGCCATTCCGCTGAGTCAGGCTTGGACAGTTCCTTGCTGTAGCCTAGCAGAGCCTGAAATAATTAATTGAAATATTGGACTGTTTTTTTTGTATGTATGTTATCTTATATCACAGTCCTTTGTGGACCGATTTGAAAAAAAAACGCCTTTTTCGAGGTAAGTTGGTCCCATTGTTGCCCAATCGGGATCTGATGATGGGGTCTTGTTGTTATCGAAGATCCCTCAAAACTTAAAACACGTGCAGTGTTTTCGCACCTACTAGAATCTTAATGTTGACATTTTGTTACGTCTGATAGTCAACATTGTGTGGGGCTGAGCTGATGGTGGAACTCAATGATTATAATGACAAAAATAGTAAAAACCGACCAAAATGCACTAAAAAGTCTTAAATATACTCTTGACTCCTTAAAGGAAAGGAATTTAATTTTGGACTTAGTGCCATAACTTTGACTATCTTAATCATCATCTATCAGAGCACCGTACCGCATTTTGGTTTAAAGAGTTAAAAGTTTATTTAAGACTATTTAGTGAATTTTTGTTTTGAAGTCGGCTTTTCTTTGAGTGTAATGTTTGATAATATCTGTGGTGTAGTGGTTAAGCGCACTGCGTTTAAAGGCATAGTCGCCGTTCCAAGGTCCCGGGTTCAGGTCTGTGTGTTGTGGTACCACCGTTGTTTCTGATTACCATAACACAAGCAACGCATTACATTAGCAAATTACTTTGGGACCAAAGCAATAAAATTTAAAGTACCTGTGCTTCGGATCATCGCCACTGCATTAGCTGCCTTGGCTCTGTCGTCTACCGTATGCGCTTTCCCTTAGTTAAGTGAAAATGGAGTTGAAAAAGATACCATGTGCGGAAACTGCCCCCTGCTGGCATCGACCCCCTGCCTGCTAGTGGAACCGACGACGGGTGGGGGGTCTGAACACGCATCACGACGTGTCAGGTTCGTCAGGATGCAGGGGAACTTGATCTGTTCCTGGTATTCTATGCATTCTGGAAAGCAAATATGTCGTTTCATCATCACCATCATCATTATCAACCACGTCCACTGCTGATCATAGGCCTCCCCATCGGCTTTCTACAGCGACCGATCACAAGCAGTCTGCATCCAGTTTGAACATGCGATCTTTTTAAGGTCGTTTTTCCATATTGTCTAAGGTTAAAAGTCGAAGGCTCTCCAATCTAGAACTTTTCTGCCCCATCGGCCATCAGTTCCTCGCGCTTTGTGCCCTGCCCATTGCCACTTAAGCTTACTGATTCTCAGGGCTATGTCCGTTGCCTTAGTTCTTATACGTGTCTTCTCATTTCTGATTCGATCTTGTTGGTAAAGAACACATATACGTAAAGAGCCGGTCTGCCAAAAGGTTGCTGGTTCAAGTCCCGCCAGTGCACACATTTTTGGTTTCTTATTTCATCTTTATGAATATCACGCGTAATAATTGCAGTTTTGTGAGTTATTATTCGTAATTTTGTAAGCCACTTAAAGTGATATGACCAATGATTTTAAAAATAATATATACGTTATACGCTCACAAAACAAACGAAAAATCTGTGCCTGGTCGAGAGCAACACCACACATGCGCAATCCTTATAAACCACATTCTTAGAAGATGTGTGAAAGATATAGCATATTTTTTACAGTAAGGAAAATAGAGATAGCGAGTGATTCTCTGTTACGCTCCAGTGCAAACAAAATGACTTATTGACAAATCACTGCTCTCCACTGCACTCTTGAATAACTTATAACCAATCTATGATCGGCTTGGTGTCGAGGACATTGCGCCCTTTTCACACTTGTATAAATAACAATTTACTTTCTCTTTCAATATTGTAACCGTATTGTGAAATGGTTCCCACCCTATGCCCAAAGCAGCTTTTCCTCCAAATATGCAGGTTTATGGGTTTTTATTATTCCAAATAGCAAAGTTGCTAGGTGTAGTTTTCGGCGTGCTTCCATTTTTAATATATTTGCTGCATTAAGATATGGCGTGACATGAGTCCGTGGTGGAATGTGAAAGCAGAATCTAGCACATGCATTTTGCACCCGCTGGATGAGCTTTGCAGACCCTGCGAGTAAGCATGGACCATATACTGTGTCGCAGTAATTGAGTTTCGAAAGAATCAGCGATTCGCACAATGCTATTCTCAGTTTTTCACACAAATAAGGTCTGATTTTATACAGCAGCCTCAGTCTGTAGAAACAATTCTTTACACATTCTGCAACATGGCTCTCGAATCTGAGGTCGCTGTCAAAATCAAGCCCAGGTTCCTGGCCCTGTCCACTCTTTCAATTGGTTCAGCGTTTATTGTTATTTGAATTGCAGCATTATCAAGTTTAGCCAAATTCTTAACCGTCCCAACAACCATAACCTTTGTCTTCCTAGCGTTTAATGTAAGTGCGTTGGCAGAGCACCAGTCCACTATTCGCTGCAGCTCATCATTGATCCTGGTAACAGCATCTTCACATTCTGCAGGGGCAAATGGCAGGTACAGTTGTATGCCATCAGCGTACATGTGGTACCTGCAATATCTGATACATTTTGTGATGTCTGCGCTGTAGATAATGTACAGGATAGGCCCCAGAATTGATCCAGTGGCACTCCTCTGTTAACAGTTCTCTGTTTAGATTGCAGTATAGTGCCATCAGGTCCTTTCAGCTCCACATATTGACGTCTATCAGTCAAGTAACTGTGGAACCATTTTACCGTGCTAGTGTCCAAGCCAAATTACCTCAGCTTAGATAGGAGCAGGGGAATGCTTATGGAGTCAACGCCCGTGAAAAATCAAGTAGTAGCAGGATTGAGACCAGTCCCTGGTCTTTGGCTGACAGAAGGCCGTCCACAACATCCGCCAGGGCCGTGGCCGTCCCAAATCCCTTGCGAAAGCCTGACTGCAGACATGGAAGCAAATTATTTTTCTCTAGGTAGCTGGTCAGCTGGTCGCATACTATTCTCTCCAACACTTTAGATGCACATGGCAGAAGACTTATTGGCCGAAGCTCCTGCAGAGATGTTGGGTGGCTGGACTTAGGCAGAGGCTTGACAACCACTTTCCATTCATCGGGGAATTGACTCTCCATTATAGAGCGATTGACTAGGCTGTGATTGAAGCCAGTGAGTGTGGGAGGGTCAGCAGCAACATATCCAACGATACTCCGTCACTCCCCGGAGCATTTGATTTCAGTCCTTTGATTGTTTTCATAACTGTTTCCTGCCCCACCGTTTGCAAAGAGAAGGTAGCAGAGCCATCAATTCTATGGTACTCAAATAAGTCAGCTGTGAGATGGTGACCTCACCTGGGAACATTAAGGAAGAATGAATTGATTGTATCAGGATCATTGAATATTATCGGTAGTTCAGTGTTGGATTTTTTGTTTGGAAGCACCGAGTCCTTAAGGTTTTTCCATAACCTTTTTGGATCACGAGTTTATTATTGATGTTATAGGTAAAGAAGCAGGACTTTTCATGTTCGATTGCTCTTATCACAACTTGCTTCATTTCCCTGTAGCTGTCTCTGAGCAATGGAGTCCCCTGCAGTCTATATTGTTTATGATATTTATCCCTGAGCCTCATCATTTCTTTAATAGTATCTGTTATCCATGGGTGAGGTGGATTCTTGATTTTTTTGTCTTTAGCGGTGCATGCAGGTCCATGAGGCCACGAACACAGAGAGTAAAAACTTTTGTTAGGCAGTTCACATCCTCAATGCTATTGAGACCCTCCCACTGGATAACATCAAGGTCTGCAGCCAGTCTCTCGGGCAGTATGCTCTTCAGTGGCCTATATGATACCCAGCAGAGGCTGGCCTTTTCCTTTTTTAGTTTCAGCTCTGCCAAAGCATCGCATGTGCTCCTAAATCAGGTGAATATCTTACCTTCACTTGCACTGCCGGTATGTCAGTACAGACCACATCTATTAAGGTGCTGCTGTGGCTAGTAAAGTGTGTAGGCTCTGTAATCAGCTACTTTAGGTTTAGGCATTGTGAAAATTGATTTAAAAGCCAGTGCTTATTACTGCCTACGTTCAGCTGGTCCATGTTAAAATTCTCCCACCAGCGCTATGCCGTCTACTCCCGAGAAGGCGGCTACAGATTCAGTAACACCGTCAAGAAATAGGTCCACGCTTTGCCACGGGGGTCTGTAAGCCGTTCCAACAATGATTTCATGATTCATCAGGCGCACTGATAGCCACATCTGCTGTATGGCAGACTCAGGATTAGGATGCTGGCGCAGCCTAGCATTAAGACCTCGACGAACATAAAACCCGACCCCTCCACCACAATCTTTTGAAATGCAGTTCGACCTTGGCACATGCCTCAGCTGGTAGCCTGGCAATCTGGGTGCCCTGCAGTCATCCTCACTTTCCATCCATGTTTCGTTTATGGCCATGATGTCCGGATTCTCCTCCCCCATCGCCACTATGAACTCCTCGTGTTTAGTGCCTAAAGACCCGGCATTAAATAAGCCAACTATCAAATTTTTCAGCCCAAGGCCTGGACAGAGGTAAGTTATTAAAACCCAGTGTGCAGATGGCATGATTGTAGTTTTCTTTGTTGTAAAAATTGTTATCTTGTGAATATTAATGTCAACGTGTGCAATTAAACAAGTGTGTTAGTAAATTGTATTGATATGTTTTAATTATGTCAAATATAAGAATATAAATTGTGTTTAATAAAATATAAATAATTAGTAACATTAAATAGAAATAATAATTGTTAATAATATAGAATTGGAAATTATTATGAAAAAATATACCTTGTTTCAGCTTGGCGGGGTCAGAACGGATCATACAGATGCAGTGACACAGAATTACAACATTGGCAAGTGAACAGCATGACAGTGAAAGAATCTATACTAATATTATAAAGCTGAAGAGTTTGTTTGTTTGTTTGTTTGTTTGTTTGAACGCGCTAATCTCAAAAACTACTGGCCCGATTTGAAAAATTTTTTTTACGTTGGATAGTCCATTTATCGAGGAAGGCTTTAGGCTACATAACATAAAGATACAACTCATAAGACCACAGCAGAAATGAAAAATGTTGCGAAAACGGGAGAAAGATATTCCTTTTGAGATCTTCCGCTGCATACGCTGCGGAAACCGCTTAAGTTACACAAAAGTCATGTATGACAGGATTGTTCAGCATAAAAAGTTCTATAATAAAGTTCGCGACAGCATATGTCTATCTTTTATGGTTGACTTACTACAACCTTTTTTATGTAAATAAATTCGTAAAAAAATGATGCATTATTTTTAGAGGTGTATTATACACACAGGTATTTATTCTTACCAAAATAAATACATTCATCATCACGAGCATTTCATTTAGAACCAAGTTGCCCTTTATATCATTTGATTTCAATAAATATCTTAGGAGCTATCACAGTTTTAACATAACTCCGCACCAAAATAATGTTCGCAGCTTAAGTACAACGTGCGCTTGCGCTAATATATTATAAAGCTGAAGAGTTTGTTTGTTTGAACGCGCTTATCTCAGGAACTGCTGGACCGATTTGAAAAAATATTTCTGTGTTGGATAGCTTATTTCTCGAGAAAGGCTTTAGGATAAAAAACATGACGCTGCGACGGGAGGGGAGGGAGCAAACTCAAAACGCGCGGACGAAGTCGCGGGGGACCGCTAGTCAATAATAATTCAGTTAGACTGTTGAACAAGAGCACTGGTAAGTCATTAAACATTGTGCATAAGTGAATATGAAAAACACTTTTAAGAATCCAATACAGCATTATTAAAATTACAATTTGTTTTAGGATCCGGGTTGGCAGGCAGTAGAAGAGGGAGAGAACACTCTTTAGATGTCACCCACCCCTTGAAAATGACATATCGGCGCTCCGTCAGACCTGCGAGCATAGATGTGTCCCCGTCTGGTCCAAGAATAACGCCACTTCAACCGGCGGCACTCCTCGCGCACCCGGTGAAAAAGCTGGCGGTTGGAGCGCGTCAGGCGCTCGTTCACGAACACCGGCCGCCGCCCTCGGCCACCAGGCCCCGGCGCACGCGCGCGGCGCGCAGCAGCTCGTCGCGCAGCTGGCGGCGCGCCAGGCGCACCACGACGCGGCAGCGCGCGAGCCCCGCCGGCCTCCGCCGGGGGCGCGCCCACGCGCTCCGCGAACACCACGTCGCGCTCCTCCAGCGGCACGCCCAGGCGCCCGGCCAGCACCAGCACGGCGTGCATGGCGCTCTCCCCCTTCTGCTCCGGGAGCTGGCCGATCTCGAGGTCCGCCAGCAGCGCCTCCTGTTCCCGGTCGTTAAGCTCGAGCTTGAGCTCCGCGACGGTCTCGCTCCAGCCCCGCGACGGCGCCCGCCTCGGCCCCCGGCTCGGTCGCTGCTCGCCGTTGATCTGCGGCGTCCAGTCGGTACTCTACGGCGTCGATGCGCGCCCCGACGGCGACGCTGGCGGTGCTGGCGGCTATCTCGAGCGCCCGCACGCGCCCCTCGACGTCGCCTAAGCGCCCCTCGCAGCGTATCACACAGCCGGAGAGCTCCAGCATGCCATCATTAAGAGCGTCGAGCCTGGCCTGGGTCGATTTCATCTCGGCCCGCATCTCCTCTCGAAACTGGCGGAACTCCAAGACGAACCAACTGAAAGTCTGTCAGCTCGACAGACATGTTGAGCGCCGTGTCGTCGAGGGAAGACCATGACGAGACGTGGATGCACCTCGCCTCATGGTCACTCCACCCTCCCCAGCCCACACCGGCGTATTTGTGTTGTCCTTTTTTGGCTGCTTGCTGGTACACGTCACGCACCTCCACGCAGCCCTGTGCTCACCGGTCAAAGTATTGAAGAAGCGCTGTTCGGATACTCCCGCGCAGTCCAAATCATAGTGCATACTGCACGCGCTGCAGGTAAGGAAGCAGCGGTCCGGTATAGCCTGCAGGCATCCGCTGCAGTTTCCATATTTGCCGCCAGACATTTTGAGTTGTGGATTTGTGAACGCTGCAACGGTCGCGTACGTGATCTATAAAACTAGTTGTGTTATTTTGTTTATAAATATCACTTAATCACTTGTTTTTTGTCACCTTGTGCTATTTTGAATTATATTCAGTGCTTAATTACTATGTTTTTAATTAAAATTATATGGAGCAAATCAAGATATGTGTTTACACTTCAACTACCCACTTTTTCGTGTCTTTTCACGTACGACATGTTTACCTACATGTCGTACGTGATCTACTGAGCTTATTTACTTTCTTATGGGAGTTTGTACATTTTTGAAACACACACGATGGCATTTTATAGGCTTTACAATACTATCAGAGACTTCTTATTTGTTGTACAGCTATTCGCAGACTAAGGGTAAGATGTCCTAATTAGGATCTTTTCGCGACTTCACATTGCGCGCCCGGGTAACAGATCTATTCTTTTCAAAATCATTGGGTATGACCATCATTAAATTCGTCCTTTATTACGGTAGTGAAATGTGGCCGGCGCTTGAGCGACACAATCAGTAACTGCGTGTCACGAAGATCAACATGATGTGGAGTCACGGAAAAGATCGCATTAGGAACTCACGCATCCGCGGCAGCCTGCATGTTCGGACAAGCTGCAGAAAAGTCGCCTTCGCTGGTACGGTCCACGTTTAACGGAAACCAGAGATCTACGTGTGTCTATCAATGCTACCACCGCCGGGCCCCGGCAGCAGGGGTACCTAGGCCCAAAAAGTGCTGGCTCGACGTCTGAATTATGATATGCGCAAATCAACTGTCTTCAGAGGATGATTCCTAAAAAAAGTGATTTACATGATTTCAATACTAGAAACAAATTAAACTTGCCGTTCCAAACTTCAGACTTCAGAAGGTTAGGTAATCACTCGTTTATTGGAAGATGTATTACTTTCTTTAATAAATTGCCTCAAAATATATTGAATTACCTTTATACAAATTCAAATCTATTGTTAAACAATGTTTAATGACTAAGGGATATTATAGAATAAATGATTATATGAAAGATAACAATGTATGGTCTAGCTTGTAAGAACATTTAAATTGTAATATTTTCAAAAGAGGCATTGACAATAGTGACCGAGTTTGTTGCGCAGCTTCTTCTCAGCACTAGCCCATAATTGTCCCGAAGCTGTGGTAGGGCCAATGTTGGGACGTGTATATGTGCTAGCAATAGCCTATGTACAAAATAAACTAATTTTGAATTTTTTGATGCCCAAGACTGTGCATAGTGGAGATGGAAAAGTAGAAAAGCGGACCCTAAAAAAGTCTATGGAAAATTGCACAGCGCCTCTAGCGGTCACTGACAGCACTAAAATTTTCCATACAAAAAGTGACGTTGTTGCTAGCGAATAAAATCGTCGTCGCTAGCGAGTAAACTCATGGTAACGGTACCTACCTACATCAATCAGAGTACCGTACCGCAAATAGAGTATTTTGCTTTAAGGAGTAAGAGTTGATTTAAGACTATAATAGTTTAATAAAAGTGGCGTCATCTCTGTTTCTAAGAGGTGAAACCGCAGCTGCTGCGGGTGGAAAGTTTATTTTGGTCACTTTTATCACTGTGTAAAGTGACTTGCAATCATCACAAAGTGCTTGCCGAAGTAATTTTGTATTTTATTGTAAAGATAAATGAAGCTGGTGGGTATATGTATACTTACTATGAAATGCAATTTTCCCAATCTTCAT
>CAWUPE010000924.1:7500-12500 GCA_963924145.1 Pyrausta purpuralis | reverse complement strand
TAGTCTGGCTTCCGTTTTGACGTTAGGGCAGCTTCCTTAGCGAGATCATCGGCGCGTTCATTGCCCAGCAGGCCTGCATGTGCTTTTATCCAGAATAAAGAAACATCTTTACCCTGGATAAAAGCTTCTCGCAGGTTCTCCCGCGTTTGCACGGCAAGGGGGTGGAGGGAGCCATGGTTAACGATCGTCTCCAAAGCGGCCATCGAATCGCTGTAAAGACCATAGCTCGTCTCCCTTCCCTTGAGGATCACGCCCGTTGCCTTGCATATGGCCAATAGTTCCGCCTGATAGACTGTGCAGTACGCGGACAGACAAAACTTTTGGTTCCGGATCTCGGCTTCGCCTTTCCACAAGGAAAGGGCGGCTCCGACCTTCCCCTCAATTTTGCTGCCGTCGGTGAAAATTCGCACCGCCTGCACGTTGTGCCTATCAACTTGACTTTGGTCTTCCAGGCGTTCGAACTCTATGGCCATACACGTAGCTGGGTGAGGAGTCTCTGCAAACCTGACCAGACTCTCGGTCTCTCTGTCTCCTAACTCTAGCAGGGGCGACCCTCTCTTCGTCTCATACAGGGCGGCTGCCTCCTGTATCCTGAGGTCGAGAGGAAGTATCCCAGCCAGAGTCAGTGCCGAGTGTAGAGAGACTGTCCGATATGATTTACAGAGCTTCTGGGCAAAACCCCTTTGTACCGCGTTTAGCAACTTTTGCGTCCCGATTTTCTCTGCTGCTGGAGCCCATACGGCTGCTGCATATAAGATGACAGGTTCGACACAAGCAGTGTATATAAGTCTAATCACTTCCGGGTGCAGACCCCAATTCACTTTTGCGGCTCGCGACAACTGTTTGAAAATTTCTAGAGCTTTTTTCGTTTGATTAGCGACATGAGCATTAAACGTTAATTTGTCGTCTATGGTGAGCCCTAGAATTTTAATTTCCCTAGACATTTTTATTTCTATGTCACCCATCCTAAGTCGAGGCGTGTCATATTTTAATTTACGAGTTAGGACCATGGCGTTGGTCTTTTGTGGCGCAAATTTCAATTTATTTTGCTCGCCCCAAAACGATATAAAGTCAAGGGCATCATTCGCCTCTCTGGCTACGTCTGTCGCGGTGTTGCCGTCAAAAACAAGTACTACGTCATCGGCAAAAGCCTGGACGTAATGTCCCCTACACTCCAGCTCCCGCAGTAGAGAGTCAAGTAAAAGGTTCCAAAGTATTGGACCACCAATGGACCCTTGCACACATCCTTTGCTTGTGCTCCGCTTTACTTCCTCCCCGGCGAATCTGACACTGACCTTTCTGCACTCCAGGTAACTATCCAGTAGCCTCCTGATGTTTACCGGGCACTTTTCCTCAGCCAGACGGACTCGTATTGCTGGCCACCAGGCGCTATCGAAGGCCCCCTCTATATCCAGTGACACTAGGGTTACCAGCTTTTTCAGCTCAATCTTACCCTTGATTCGGTGTACTAGAGTATAGAGGGCGTCCTCGGTGCTGCGCTGGGGCATGAATCCGTACTGGCGAGTACTAATCCGCGGTACTAGATGCCATTTTATCCTTGCTACTGTCATCTTTTCCAAGACCTTCCCCAAGACCGGCAGTAGACCAATTGGTCGATATGCCTTGGGGTTCGTATAGTCTTCCTTGCCCGGTTTTCTGAGTACTACGACTGTGGCCTCTTTCCAGGTGTCCGGGAAGTGTCCAATCGAGAGACACTTGTTGAACAGGGCAAGGAATGCGTCCGGGTCTTGGATGATAGCTCGGGTGCAGATATCCGCCGTGAAGCCATCCGCCCCAGGGGCCTTCTTTGGATTAAAGTTCCCCACCGCGATCTTTAGCTCCAGGTGTGTAAACGGCGGGTCATGTTGTTCATTATGCTTCCACTCGTTTACCCTTTCCGCCGATAATCGGATCAAGCGGTGGTGTTCGGTATCGGCCTCTTCTAGGTCTTGTGGGTAGAAGGTCTCTGCCAGCAGATTCGCCGATTCTTTGGGGTTCAAGTGTGCTCCATCCTTGGTTAAGGTCCTATCTTCTTCTCTCCTGGTGGTCCGGCCTATTACCCTGTAGATACCCTCCCATAGGCCTTCCCGATCTTGCTTGCTGCAAAACTCCTTCCAGCTGTCGATTTGGGCTTTCTTGGCTTGGCACTCGTATATCTCTTTCTTTTGCAGGTACTCGGCGACTACAATCTCTCTGCGGTGTGGTGCCGCGTTTCTTATCTTACGCCTATAAGTAGTGGCCACCTTTTTCAGCCTGGTGAGCTCATCATTCCACCATGGGATCTTTAACACCTCTGAACTCTTTTTTGCAGGCATACTCGCCTTGCATGCAGTTGTTATTGCGTCTTCGTAATGTTTCACTAATTGCTCTAGGTGTTTTTTGCTGTTAATGTTATTAATGTAGTCTGAGTTCAGGTTTTTGTGAGATTTGGCCTCTGCTAATGTCGAGTTAAAAAGATCCCAGTCGGCTTTCTTCGTGTTATATAACCTTGTGGTGCGTTGGACTTTCATACCTTTACTCCTGCGGAGACTTATGTCGAAGGTTATAGCGTTGTGGTCCGAGCTCACCATTTCCTGATCTACCCTCCAATTGTCAACCAGTTCGAGGAGGTCCTCGGAGCAGACTGTGATGTCGATGTGGCTGGTTAGCACCCTGGTAGGTTAGGTTAGGTTAGGTTAGGTTAGGTTAGGTTAGGTTAGGTTAGGTTAGGTTAGGTTAGGTTAGGTTAGGTTAGGTTAGGTTAGGTTAGGTTAGGTTAGGTTAGGTTAGGTTAGGTTAGGTTAGGTTAGGTTAGGTTAGGTTAGGTTAGGTTAGGTTAGGTTAGGTTAGGTTAGGTTAGGTTAGGTTAGGTTAGGTTAGGTTAGGTTAGGTTAGGTTAGGTTAGGTTAGGTTAGGTTAGGTTAGGTTAGGTTAGGTTAGGTTAGGTTAGGTTAGGTTAGGTTAGGTTAGGTTAGGTTAGGTTAGGTTAGGTTAGGTTAGGTTAGGTTAGGTTAGGTTAGGTTAGGTTAGGTTAGGTTAGGTTAGGTTAGGTTAGGTTAGGTTAGGTTAGGTTAGGTTAGGTTAGGTTAGGTTAGGTTAGGTTAGGTTAGGTTAGGTTAGGTTAGGTTAGGTTAGGTTAGGTTAGGTTAGGTTAGGTTAGGTTAGGTTAGGTTAGGTTAGGTTAGGTTAGGTTAGGTTAGGTTAGGTTAGGTTAGGTTAGGTTAGGTTAGGTTAGGTTAGGTTAGGTTAGGTTAGGTTAGGTTAGGTTAGGTTAGGTTAGGTTAGGTTAGGTTAGGTTAGGTTAGGTTAGGTTAGGTTAGGTTAGGTTAGGTTAGGTTAGGTTAGGTTAGGTTAGGTTAGGTTAGGTTAGGTTAGGTTAGGTTAGGTTAGGTTAGGTTAGGTTAGGTTAGGTTAGGTTAGGTTAGGTTAGGTTAGGTTAGGTTAGGTTAGGTTAGGTTAGGTTAGGTTAGGTTAGGTTAGGTTAGGTTAGGTTAGGTTAGGTTAGGTTAGGTTAGGTTAGGTTAGGTTAGGTTAGGTTAGGTTAGGTTAGGTTAGGTTAGGTTAGGTTAGGTTAGGTTAGGTTAGGTTAGGTTAGGTTAGGTTAGGTTAGGTTAGGTTAGGTTAGGTTAGGTTAGGTTAGGTTAGGTTAGGTTAGGTTAGGTTAGGTTAGGTTAGGTTAGGTTAGGTTAGGTTAGGTTAGGTTAGGTTAGGTTAGGTTAGGTTAGGTTAGGTTAGGTTAGGTTAGGTTAGGTTAGGTTAGGTTAGGTTAGGTTAGGTTAGGTTAGGTTAGGTTAGGTTAGGTTAGGTTAGGTTAGGTTAGGTTAGGTTAGGTTAGGTTAGGTTAGGTTAGGTTAGGTTAGGTTAGGTTAGGTTAGGTTAGGTTAGGTTAGGTTAGGTTAGGTTAGGTTAGGTTAGGTTAGGTTAGGTTAGGTTAGGTTAGGTTAGGTTAGGTTAGGTTAGGTTAGGTTAGGTTAGGTTAGGTTAGGTTAGGTTAGGTTAGGTTAGGTTAGGTTAGGTTAGGTTAGGTTAGGTTAGGTTAGGTTAGGTTAGGTTAGGTTAGGTTAGGTTAGGTTAGGTTAGGTTAGGTTAGGTTAGGTTAGGTTAGGTTAGGTTAGGTTAGGTTAGGTTAGGTTAGGTTAGGTTAGGTTAGGTTAGGTTAGGTTAGGTTAGGTTAGGTTAGGTTAGGTTAGGTTAGGTTAGGTTAGGTTAGGTTAGGTTAGGTTAGGTTAGGTTAGGTTAGGTTAGGTTAGGTTAGGTTAGGTTAGGTTAGGTTAGGTTAGGTTAGGTTAGGTTAGGTTAGGTTAGGTTAGGTTAGGTTAGGTTAGGTTAGGTTAGGTTAGGTTAGGTTAGGTTAGGTTAGGTTAGGTTAGGTTAGGTTAGGTTAGGTTAGGTTAGGTTAGGTTAGGTTAGGTTAGGTTAGGTTAGGTTAGGTTAGGTTAGGTTAGGTTAGGTTAGGTTAGGTTAGGTTAGGTTAGGTTAGGTTAGGTTAGGTTAGGTTAGGTTAGGTTAGGTTAGGTTAGGTTAGGTTAGGTTAGGTTAGGTTAGGTTAGGTTAGGTTAGGTTAGGTTAGGTTAGGTTAGGTTAGGTTAGGTTAGGTTAGGTTAGGTTAGGTTAGGTTAGGTTAGGTTAGGTTAGGTTAGGTTAGGTTAGGTTAGGTTAGGTTAGGTTAGGTTAGGTTAGGTTAGGTTAGGTTAGGTTAGGTTAGGTTAGGTTAGGTTAGGTTAGGTTAGGTTAGGTTAGGTTAGGTTAGGTTAGGTTAGGTTAGGTTAGGTTAGGTTAGGTTAGGTTAGGTTAGGTTAGGTTAGGTTAGGTTAGGTTAGGTTAGGTTAGGTTAGGTTAGGTTAGGTTAGGTTAGGTTAGGTTAGGTTAGGTTAGGTTAGGTTAGGTTAGGTTAGGTTAGGTTAGGTTAGGTTAGGTTAGGTTAGGTTAGGTTAGGTTAGGTTAGGTTAGGTTAGGTTAGGTTAGGTTAGGTTAGGTTAGGTTAGGTTAGGTTAGGTTAGGTTAGGTTAGGTTAGGTTAGG
>CAWUPE010000923.1:0-21548 GCA_963924145.1 Pyrausta purpuralis | reverse complement strand
CTAAAAAGTTCTTATAGTGCCATTAATATCTGTTTGCAAAATATGAATAACTTTGGGAATGTAATAATATAATAATGCTATTCAGTTGTGCAAGCTTTATAAGGTGTCTAGCCTGACAAAGTGTTTCGTCCTGTGATGTAAGTGTATTGTTATGTTTTAGTCATAGTGCACCTGTGACGTAAGTTTATGTTATATTAATAAAGAATTTTGAAAAGAAAGAATGTAGGTTCTATTAAACTTAAATAAAGGTACACAAAACTAAATTTAGTTGTTTTCGAAGTTAAATAAAAGAAGAAATGGATATAGCCAATCCGGGCTATTCATGTATCACTAGCGATCCGCCCCGCATCGCACGGGTGCGATGTTTGATTCATCTCGTAGGGTTCACCCAGCGTTAGCAATGTTAGCGCAAAAAATGAATGTCTTTACGAATTCAGTGTTTCACTTGTATATTAAACATATATTATACAAAAAAACCTTTGAAAATACCGCATCAAAAAAAGTACATAGGCTATTGCTAGCACTTACACACGTCCCAACATTGGCCCTACACGGCTCCGGGACAATTGTGGGCTAGTGCTAAGAAGAAGCTGCGCAACAAATTCATTTACTATTGTCAAGGCCACTTTTCAAAATATTACAATTTAAATGTTCTTACAAGCTAGACAATACATGGTTATCGTTCATATAATCAAGTTCATAAAATCATATCATAAAAACCCCGTTGCGTAGTTTTAAAGATTTAAGAATACATACATACAGACAGCGGGAAACGACTTTGTTTTATACTATGTACACATAGTGATTAGTAGAAATATTTATGCCCGTATTGTTTCCGTTTTGAATGCATGGATATAAATCCCAATCGTTTAACGTTTATCTTGTTTTGATTGATCGGGAATCGTATTTGGATTACAATATGACCGAACCCCTCCTTCGTATTTTGTTTTCAGGTTTTAGGTAGAAAAATATTTTTAAAACGTATCCATTTTAAATGTATATCAAAATTTACTTTAAATTTATTACACGAGGATTAAAGAGGTTATAATAGTCCCCCTAGCCGATTTCGACTAAGATGACCAGTCACAAAGTCGTTGTGACTGGTCATCTTAGTCGACACCGACTGCGCGGGTCATATTGTAGTGCACAAGTGTGCGCAAACACAGGTCCACTCTATATTATTTTCACTCTCATAGCCCGATGGGACAGCAATCGGACACGACCAGAGAGAGATCAGGCGCAGGACCAATAGCTTTACGTGCTTTTCCGAGGCATGGGGATGAACACCACACAACTTCCAAACTCCCTTAAGAATTTCTGAACAGAAAAACCCAGGTATATTTTTGGCACAACCCAGGGATCGAACCTGGGATCTCTGGCGCAGCCGTCCGCTTTTAAAGTGCGACCCTCTACCGCTGCGCCACCGAGACAGGTAAAGAGGTAAAAATGCTACGTCGTATAAACTTTACCACCATTACGGACTGATGTCCAGCACCACTTATCAAACTTATTTTACTTTGATCAGTACCTAAGTTTTCTGTTAGCTATTTGCTGATAACGTTTCAATACCCAGGACCAACTGCTTAACGAGCCTTCTGAATCACGGAGATTCTCGAGATGTAGCTCTATTATAATATGGTCGGAATGTCATCCGTCCAAACGCGACCGCGTCATAGGTTGCTTAAATTCGGTACCACTACTAAAAATCTGCCAACACTGCAATACGAGAACCTCCGTAAGTTTCGGTATGAAGTTTAAAAATAGTGAATCTGTAGTTATTTACAAATGAAGAAATGTTAGAAAAATTGAGCCAAAATTCATTAGTAATAAAAAAGCTGGTTGGTTCCTAGCTCAAAGAATTAGCATAGCTATACAACGCGGCAACACAGCCAGCATCATAGCCTCCTTGCCGCAAGGTTTTTTTTTTATTAAGTGTTTTTACAAATTAAGAATCATTTTGACTCACAAAATATTCTAAATGCAATTAAGTTTTGTTAAGTATTCTTGTTAGTGAACGTTACGAGTGAAAAGAAACGTTTTATCTAAAAATACAGAAACGCTATCAGATTGAATATTATAGGCAGGTTAAGTAATTTCGCAGAATACGTCGAATTAATGAGTGTTCGGTAAATATACAAACACCGTTGCATCAAGTGTTGAATGTTCGATTCGATTCAATGGAATAAATTGCGAATGGATGCAAGGGATGGAAAAGAAATGATTTCAATTATACTAACATAATAATTGTATAAAAATCATTTCCGTTATTTTAATTTCCTTCTTCATTTTAGAGCTATGCTCTTGTCAGTCGAGTGTTTTCCAATTACATTAAAAAAATTAAGTCAACATAAATGACTTACTTTTCGTTATTTAATATTATTTATTTGGCCGTAAAATTAGACTATTTAAAACTCACCTTATTTTCCATGTCCACAAAATGTTCAGTTATATCTGAAACAATAAAAAAAGAAGTAAGTACTCTGCTTTGTTTATATTCTTAAGAGAAACATAGAAAAAAAATAGTTTGACGTTTTGCCCGTGGTTTAAAAAAATATAAAACAAAGTAGAATGCAATGATTTTCATCAAAACGGTACAATAGATTATTGTACCGTTGAAAAAACGACGCAAAAAAACGCTTAGGATCGCCGTCGTGAAAAGGCGTAAGCCTATATTAAAGATTCCGATGTATTTCGTTCATTACTTTAAATATTCTTATTTACAAAAATCGTTAAATATTGGACATAGGTATGCTTTAATTTATAATGATACTAGCGGACCTCAAAAGTCAATTGTCGTTTCTTCTGGATCTACCTCCCCACCATTTCAAGCACGTTTAACGGGATAAAAAGTATCCTTAGCCCTTTTCCTGGTTCTTACCTATCTCCCCACAAATTTTCAGCCAAATCGGTTCAGCCTTTCTTCAGTTATAAATAGTGTAACCTAACACGACTTTCTTTTAAATATAAATAAGATCCGATATTTACGCGGGTGACAACACGGGGAACCTCTAGTAGTAGTATTATATAGAAACTCGATACAACTCAACCTTAACCAAGAACGCCATCTGCCTTAATCCAGCAATACTGGGTTTCCATAGTTGAAACGTTAAACGGCGTCGCATCACAATCTCACAGTTAATCCGCCTAGTGCGAACGTCACAAGATGCACTTGAAATTAATACGAGACTGAGAGATCAAAGCTATGGTTATTGCACAGCTGCTGTTATTGAAGACTGCATGCCGAGATAAGCTGTAATCCGTAGGTTGTAAACAATGTAGGTATGCAAGCGAGAGTGTCGAATCTAGATTCTAGACACACAGCAATCACACAACTGGAGCTCTATTTCTGAATCAATGGGTTTTCGTTCGAAAGTCAATAAAAAGATGGAAAGATACATTACAATCACTACTGAGTGGATTTTAACTTATTTTCATTCTAAAATTTAACATTTATCAACGAAAGTCACACACATATATTTATTTATAGCGGTCCCCCGCGACTTCGTCCGCGCGTTTTGAGTTTGCTCCCTCCCCTCCCGTTGCAGCGTCATGTTTTATATCCTAAAGCCTTTCTCGATAAATAAGCTATCCAACACAGAAATATTTTTTCAAATCGGTCCAGCAGTTCTAAGATAAGCGCGTTCAAACCAAACAAACTCTTCAGCTTTATAATATACTAGCGGGTCCCCCGCGACTTCGTCCGCGCGTTTTGAGTTTGCTCCCTCCCCTCCCGACGCAGCGTAATGTTTTATATCCTAAAGCCTTTCTCGATAAATAAGCTATCCAACACAGAAATAGTTTTTCAAATCGGTCTAGCAGTTCCTGAGATAAGCGCGTTCAAACAAACAAATTCTTCAGATTTATAATATATTAGTATAGATTAGCGCAAGCGCACGTTGTACTTAAGCTGCGAACATTATTTTGGTGCGGAGTTACGTTAAAACTGTGATAGCTGCTAAGATATTTATTGAAATCAAATGATATAAAGGGCAAATTGGTTCTAAATGAAATGCTCGTGATGATGAATGTATTTATTTTGATAAGAATAAATACTGTGTATAACACACCTCTAAAAATAATGCATTATTTTTTTACAAATTTATTAACATAAAAAACGTTGTAGTAAGTCAACCATAAAAGATAGACATATGCTGTCGCGGACTTTATTATAGAACTCTTAATGCTGAACAATCCTGTCATACATGATTTTTGTGTAACTTAAGCGGTTCCGCTGTGGTCTTATGAGTCGTATCTTTATGTAATATAGCCTAAAGCCTTCCTCGATAAATGGACTATCCAACGCGAAAAAAAAATTCAAATCGGGCCAGTAGTTTTTGAGATTAGCGCGTTCAAACAATCAAACAAACAAACTCTTCAGCTTTATAATATTAGTATACTCGTAGATGTAAAAGTTTAGAAAAGAACCTAAGTAGCGTATAACATAAAATATTATTTCAAGCAATCGAAAAACAATATGCATGACACAAGCCCTTGGTTACCAGAGTAACTTTACTTGGATGATTTTTTTTTGTGTAAAACTTCATCAGGCAGTCATCTATATTTATGTTTGTGACTAGTGGTCCCCCGCGACTTATTCCGCGCGTTTAAAAGCCTTCATTTTCAGAATAAATATTCCACAATTTTGTTGTTAAATGAATGAAATTATGAATTAATAAAACTTAAAACATTGTTTTATAGCCTTAAGCCTTCCTCGATAAATAAGCTATCCAACACAAAAATGTTTTTCTAAATCGATCCAATAGTTCCTGAGATTAGAGCGTTCAAACAAATAAACAAACTCATCAGCTTTATAACATAAGTAAAGATAGGTTATAGTTCACACGGCACAAAACTAGTTTAGTGAGTATGAGGTTTGATTAAATGAAAAAGTGTAGTTATTTTTTAAATTATAATATGTTTTTTATGACCCACTTTTACTTTGTTTTAGTTGAAACATTTACTCATACTTTTTGGTTTTGAAGTGGGATGAGTATGGTACTTTGTGGGTGCGTCTCATTTGTTATACAATCATTTGATATAATTTAACTTTGATACAATTTACGTAAGAATCATTCGGTATATCAACACATTATATAATTTTGTTTATTATACTATATTATCAAAAATATATAGGTAATGTAGATCTTAAAAAAATCTTTCAACAAAAATTGGTTTGGACCGAATCGAACGAGCAGTTTTTTAGATATAGCACATTGTCAACAACCGCAAACATAACTTTGTTCTTCATACAAACACTATGAAAAACAAAGTTATATTTGCTATCAACAAAATATTGAGGTATTGTAGCTAAGTGGCAGCTTAGCAAAATTGGCAAGGAACCCTCAGTGCGCGAGTCCGACTCGCATTTGGCCGTTTTCTAAAAGCCCATATCTAAACAATGAAACCCAGATGCCATCCCATCAGCCAGTACACAATAAAAGTTTCAAACCGTCAAGCTGGGCAGCGTAATAGGTAATAGCATGTAAATGATCGCCACACTGAATCCAGGGAATGTATCCCTTTATGAGCACTAAAGATAGTGATGGCGATGAGAGGACGTCCTGATAAATTGTAACATTAGTGCACGTAAACGCACAATGGAGTTACGAAGAGAAGTATTTCATAGAAATCGCACCATCCACGAAGACGCGCCTACCAATTTTGATTTAGAAAAGCTCGGGGTCGTGCGTCATTAGCCTTATGTTTGAGTTTTTTTTTTCAATATATTTTTTCTATTCGCTATAGCGCTGAAACACAGTGTAGGGGCTGTATTGAATTACCCCTACATATGATAGATGTAGGATGTTAAATGTTGATTGTAGTATGTAGGTTGTTTTTCTACGATACGGGATGTGGTAAGTAAAACTGTGTCCGATTCCGTAGAGAGCGTTTATTACACTAAATTATAATTGAATACAAAATGCAATGAAAGTAATATGAAGCCACGCGGCCGCGCGGGTAAACCTCTGTCAGCAGATTTCAGATACAACTAAAATACCATGTACTTGCTCGTACATCTTGCCGAGTCAAGAAAAGAATTAAGATAAAAAGTATTATATATGAAATCATTTGACTCGCGATCGGGAACGGTGAGCTCGCCGTGTCGACCCTTTTGCTGATCGAGCGAATTTCGATGTTGTGGTCCACGTCTGCGCCGACCTGCTCCCGCTGACTTGTGTTTTCATCGCCTTGCGGTGATTTCGCGTGACGTCGATGTTTTTGCAGTCGTTTTCTCATCTTGAGTGCCCCACAAACTCCAATGACAGCTCCACACAAGATCAAAATTCCATAGGTGGCGTATTGATGATAATTGTGCGAGTCTGCCTGGACGTGAAGCATCTCTTGTTCTTTCTTCATTAATTAACTTTCATCGGAAGTCTGACTCATGTATCTCCCATCCTCTCGACGTGTAGTTGTGGCCGAATATAAAGATTCACAATATTCTTCCTCAAGTGTTAGGTTATTGTTCTGTTCTGATATTTCTTCCATCTCCCAGAACCGAGAGACGTCGTCGATGTTCAGAAGTACGTGGCAGTTGTATGTTTTTATGTTTCCTAGTAGCACCCATCCGACCTTGGTTTGCTGAGGCCAGGGCGCGTGCGAGGGGCTCGAAGCATGCCACTCATGATAATGTCAGCGTAGACACCTGCGTCTAGTAAGATGTCTACAGGTCTTGAAACATTGTAATCGGGGGTCAGCCAGCTGTATATTTTGAATGTGAGGCCACTCTTGTTTTTTCGAAGGTGTAGTTAGGCAAGTTGCTGAGCATGTTGGCCATCACCATTGCTTCAATCTTTAAAGTATAGTCTCCATATAGTGATGTACAGTCTAGGCTGACGGTGCCGTTGCTATGATGTGCTGACGTTCCATTCCGGATACAGTAGCATTCTGATTGCGTCTTCGTAGCCCCAAGCGTTGTGCAGCAGATTCGGTAATTAAGTTTATCTGTGAGCCTTGATCGAGGAGACATCGCAAATCGGACGAATGTTCCGTCAGCTGCCATTATTTTTAGTTGTACCGTCGCAAGTAAAACTTCGTTTAAAGTTACCGGACACGTGATTTGCCTTTTGTTGCGACGTCGATGGTTTATTCGGAATTGCATTTGAGCTCGTTTGTTTTTCGCCGCTTCGATAAATATCATGTAGCGTTGTGTGGTGCGCATCTTTGCAAACTCGACACCTTTTGTTGGAGTTGCATTTATTGTCGTTGTGGGAATATAAGCAATTGCGACAAATATGTAGCTGCGCAATAGACGTAATTTTGTCTTCAGTGTCATTTCTTGGAACGACTTGCAATTAAGTAAAATGTGATTGTTTTTACACACAGGACAATTTTTATCCGTGTTTGTATGGAAGCTTCTAGCTGGGAAAACGCCTGTTTCCGATATTAATATCTTGTTTGGGTTGAGCCGTGTTTTCTTTGTTCGACGGTTGAGTCGGCTTGTTGGGGTGTT
Organism: Pyrausta purpuralis; assembly: GCA_963924145.1. Classification (NCBI taxonomy): domain Eukaryota; kingdom Metazoa; phylum Arthropoda; class Insecta; order Lepidoptera; family Crambidae; genus Pyrausta; species Pyrausta purpuralis. The sequence continues at coordinate 14,095 of CAWUPE010000923.1, read as the reverse complement.
ATTTTTTCTTTGTTTGTACAGGTTCCAGCGCCGTGAACTTGTTTTCTAAAAAGTGTATTAGCTCATCCAAGCAAGGTAGTTCTCGGGGGTGCTTTTCTTGCTTCATGTAGCTGAATATGTATCAGGGTCTAATTTTCCAGAAAGAATGTGCACCAGGATTGGATCCCAAGTCGTAATGTCAATTCCAAGGTTATGAATAGCATGTATTGTCTCAACACTTGTATCATGCAGTTTCTTTAGCTCGTACGCATTCTGCCTTTGTATGGTTGGTTGACCATAAAGATTTGGATCTGCTTCGTAAATAGCAGTTGTTTGTTATTGTACCTGTTGGTGAGTATCTCCCAGCAGGTGTCGTAGTTATCAGCAGAGATTGTTAAGTGCTGCACGATGCGCTCGCCTCACCTTTAAGTTTGCCCTTAAGGTGCTGCATCTTCTGTGTTTTCATCAGCATGACGTTGTTATGTATGGCTTCACACTAAAGGTCCATGAAGGTAGGCACTGTGAGTAATTACCGGAGAAGGCTGGAAATCTCAATCGTAGGTACTTGCTGATATTGTTGCGATGTTGAGTTGAGTTTCCGATTCAGATTCCTTTTTGTAGTTTCAAACAGGGTTTCATATGTAGTAAACTCGTCTTCGTAGCTGCTGTCAGAGCCAGAAACAAGGTTGTCAATTTGCCAGTGTAGTTCGTCAATGAGTTTCCAACGAGACTGTAATGCGTTAAGTTTGTCCACTATTTCCCACTTTTCAGTTAATTCTTGTACTTTGATGTTGCGAATAATCCTAGATAGTGCTCGAAAATTGGTGCGTTGTTGGTTGACTAACTCATCTGACTTGGATGGCATTCCTGTGTCTACTACTTCCGCCCTCACCTCGTACTTTCGAAATGTTTCGCATAACGCCTCGTACCTCGCCTTAATGGTATCATATAGGTTGTTCTTGAAGTAGTTGTGGTCTTGGTGCTCATCTGAGTTCGCAAAACACTATGATTCATGCTGAACAATTCCCATTGTGCATTAAGAGAGTCCAAGCGTTTCTGGATATACCGTGCTGTTTTACGTGATTCAGGATCTTTTTTGAAGTTTATTTCGATCTTGATGATAGAATCAGCTATTGTATGTTGTTGCTGAAGTAACTGCCTCCATGATGGTGAACAGTTAAAAGTGGTTTAAGGTTCGTGCAACCAGTAGCCCTTACCGCAGTATTTGCACCTTCTCAATCTAGCTGGTGATTCTCGCTTCTGAGAGGCCAGTAGACCGATTTGCTACCACAGATAGAACCACTGATCACAACACTTTTAACCACTTCACAAGGACCACTCGCGGATGTAACACGTGTCGCGAAATAGGTCGTATCAGTTCAAAATGTCGAAGGACCAAAATGTAGGGGCTGTATTGAATTACCCCTACATAGATAGATGTAGGATGTTAAATGTTGATTGTAGTATGTAGGTTGTTTTTCTACGATACGGGATGTGGTAAGTAAAACTGTGTCCGATTCCGTAGAGAGCGTTTATTACACTAAATTATAATTGAATACAAAATGCAATGAAAGTAATATGAAGCCACGCGGCCGCGCGGGTAAGCCTCTGTCAGCAGATTTCAGATACAACTAAAATACCATGTACTTGCTCGTACACACAGGTTTGAAAGTTGTGGATTTAAGGTAAATATAGATGCTAAACGTGTGTGTACTGTTAGTACAGGAACCTACTGAATTAAACCTATTGAAACAAAAATGGCTTGATAAGGGGTACCTATATTGTTGCATTTTCATGGGGCTGTTCAGCTCGTAACCTGTTCAGCTCCTAAACGTTTCATTTTGTGAATTTGCAGCAATGTCACAAGGCAGGACACTTTTTAAAACCATTAAAATTGATTATTGAATTGAATTTATCCTATTTTTTATAGATATAATAAATAGGATAAATTCAATTCAATATCTCGATTTGTCCAGATGGACAAATCGAGCAGTAAGGTATAAAATTGTCTAGGGTACCTTCTAAGCTGACAGAAACTACAAAAATACTGGATTTTCATGTCGATTTCATTAAAGTATATAATATTTGGAACACTGCGAAATCTTTTTGCAATTATAAAACGTTGTAGTATCTATTTTATTGTCCAAATTTCATTACATGGGCCAAGCTAACAGCAAACAATTACTTACTATATAACAGTGAAGTTAATCTGTTACAAAAGAGCGAGCATATATAAATTGTGATACAAACAAAACGTTTTGTGTACTCGCATAATAGGAGAGAGAAAAGTAAGGAAGTACAACAGAACCACAATTCATTCCTGGCTCAGTTCAAAAGTTGCGACCCACAAAGAGGGCACATGCAAAGTAAACGAGGAGCTAAACTCAAAGCTGTGTTGTAGTGTTGTGTTTGCAGTACATGTGTCGAATAAACTATATCGATATTGGCTGTTTTTTATTCGCTTTCGACGTCAGCATCGGTGTTGCTACAAATTTTAGAAGCTTACACTTCACACTTTTTTTACTAATTTAAGTTATTCTTCATTAACACATCAAAATCATGCATGTATCTATCTACCTATGTAAATATAGGACTATCAAAGAAATAATTGAAGCAAATAAGAAAGAAAAAAAAACTTTTTAAACGACCGAAAAAAGGACATTGAAAAATACATGCAAAAAGCAGACTAGAGTCCGAAAGGCACCTCAGTGTAAGTCGGGCAGTGAAACGCATGCGACGCTGATTATGCAATCTATACTAATATTATAAAGCTGAAGAGTTTGTTTGTTTGTTTGTTTGTTTGTTTGAACGCGCTAATCTCAAAAACTATTGGCCCGATTTGAAAAATATTTTTACGTTGGATAGTCCATTTATCGAGGAAGGCTTTAGGCTATATACATAAAGATACGACTCATAAGACCACAGCAGCAATGAAAAATGTGCGAAAACGGGAGAAAGATATTCCTTTTGAGAGCTTCTGCTGCGTACGCTGCGGAAACCGCTTAAGTTACACAAAAATTATGTATGACAGGATTGTTCAGCATTAAGAGTTCTATAATAAATTCCGCGACAGCATATGTCTATCTTTTATGGTTGACTTACTACAACCTTTTTTATGTTAATAATGCATTATTTTTAGAGGTGTATTACATACACAGGTATTTATTCTTATCAAAATAAATACATTCATCATCACGAGCATTTCATTTAGTACCAAGTTGTCTTTTATATCATTTGATTTCAATAAATATCTTAGGAGCTATCACAGTTTTAACATAACTCCGCACCAAAATAATGTTCGCAGCTTAAGTACAACGTGCGCTTGCGCTAATATATTATAAAGCTGAAGAGTTTGTTTGTTTGAACGCATCTCAGGAACTGCTGGACCCATTTGAAGAAATATTTCTGTGTTGAATAGCTTATTTATCGAGAAAGGCTTTAGGATATAAAACATGAAGCTGCGACGGGAGGGGAGGGAGCAAACTCAAAACGCGCGGACGAAGTCGCTTGGGACCGCTAGTGTTTAATAAACAGGTTGTTACAAAAAACTTACAAAGCCACCCGCTGAAAATTTTCAGTTAGTTCTCAGTTAGTTTATGTAACATTCCATTTTTTAACCAGATGAATTAAGTCACCAAATATAAGTTTCATGTAGATTTGGATACGCTGATTTACAGCATAGGTTTTACGCACAGAGATAAGTAAAATCTGGCGACGATTATATCGGCATTTTAGTCTACATCATATTTCTCAAATACACTGCCATATTCTTTGAATTCATAAAGAAGTTTGTAAAATCGACAGTAGATAAATTGATGCACGACACTACAATACTGTGTTACGCGAAACGCTGCCGATCTAGAGGTATTATGCCACCGCTGTAGAGAATGGGCGACGTAATTTTATTCTTAACTTGTGCTCCTTAAGCTGTAAGCCTATATAATGTATTTTTCCAGATAGACCCACCATTTTATTATGATACTCTATGTATTTGATTCTGCAAGAAATAGTAGAGGAGACTGATGAAGGTCAATTTTTTCCTTTTTAAATCACGAGCGTCAAGATGGCGTGTGACATTAATTGAATAATGTCCGATTTTCCAATGACAATATTAGTATAATTCCACTTGGAAGTGATAAAAAAGGTTAAATGAATTTCGCTAGTGCTAGCGTCTTTATTTCGCATGATTTCCAATAATTTTTAATTTGTTTTTTAATCAAAATCACATGCCATATTCAAGCGAATGATTCATATAAATATTTATCATAACTTCTATTCTGTGTATTAAAAACTGAAGAATAAAAGTGATAAAAAAAAGGTTTATAAGAAATTGATGATCGCTTTTCAATTATCAGATTGGTGAAGGTTGATTTTCACCGACACTTAGACTAAAACTCATATTAATCTTTCATAGTGTTCTTGAAAGTTTCTAAATTAAAAACCTTTTTTAACGTATAATATAATACATTTCAAAGGAATGTGCATAGAGTCTTATGCTTGGATTAGATGTTATTTATAGATGAGCTGAATAATTTCTAAGAAAAAGAATAATTTCAAAGAAAAGAAATTACAATATTTTTTGTCGTACACAGCAGTAACTTTAGCTTACCGACCAAAATGTTAATAATTATTCTCTTAACACTTTTATGTCCATACATATTCATGAAAATCGGTCCACCCGTTCTCCAGTTAAACGTAGTGTAACTGAAACGATTTTTTTTGTGTACTGTAAAGAAGAAAATAAACTTTAAAAAAAGTAAAAACCGACTTCAAAACCAAAATGCACTAAAAAGTCTTAAATAAACTCTTCACCATTGAAAGGAAAGGAATCCGTTTTAGGCAAACAATTTCTTTTTGGAGTCGGTGCTGTGATTGCTTGATGGTCAAAGTGATGGCACCGACTCCAAAAAGAAATTGTTTGCCTAAAACGGATTCCTTTCCTTTCAATGGTGAAGAGTTTATTTAAGACTTTTTAGTGCATTTTGGTTTTGAAGTCGGTTTTTACTTTTTTTAAAGTTTATTTTATTTCTTTATTTTTAGTGATTACATAAGAGGGGGGGGGGGGGGAGTTGCACCTTATGATTCTATTTTTTACGAAGCTACAAATTACATATCATAAGTTTCGTCATTATAATTACTGAACTCCTAGGCGTTAAGGAGTTACACCATCAGCTCAGCCCCACAAAATGTTGACTATAAGACGTAACAACACGTCAACATTAAGATTCTAGTAAAGAAACACTATACGTGCCTTTAAAATTTGAGGGTTTCCCTCGAATACACCAAGATCCCATCATCAGATCCCAAAATGGAGAAAATGGGACCAACTAGAAGGTACACCCTCTAAGTAGGTGAAAAAAATTTTCGATTCGGTCGACAAACGACTGAGATATGAGGTAACATACATACAAAAAAAAAAAAAATGATAAAAAAAAACATACAGTCGAATTGATAACCTCCTCCTTTTTTGAAGTCGGTTAAAAAGATACACAAAATTAAACGTACACATTGACAGCCTTATATGCCAGTTTAGCGGCACGATAACATTACAGTGTTTCTTCCTCACCTTAACAACGTCCCAAGATTGTCACATCTCATAACCCGATTCATAAAGGAAAGAAACACCGCCGCATAAATTGCATCCCGGAACGGTGCATGTTCTAACTTTTACTACCAATAAACTTGCAACGATAACAGATAACAGACTCAGAGAAAAATGGCATCGCTACAATGTAAGACTGATTTCAAAAATACTTATTGTTTCGCTTTAATGAAGTTACATTTAGGTTTATGGCATTTTAACCGACTTAAAAAAACGAGGTTGTCTGTTTCAGTAGATGATAATAGGATGAAGTTACATTTTGGGTTTATGGCATTTTAACCGACTCAAAAACGAGAGGTTATCTGTTTTAGTAGATGCTGATATGATGTTATAGAAACAAAGTAGCAAAAATATCGGCCTTAACTTTGTTTCTGAGTGGACAAGTTCAGTCTTATGCATAACGTGGAACGAATAATAGTCATGTAACTGTCTCAGTGGCGCAGCGGTTACAGGGTTGCACTTTAAAGCGACGGCTGTGCCAGAGGTCCTGGGTTCAATCCCCGGGTCGGGCCAAAAATATGTACCTGGGTTTTTCTGTTCAAAAATTCTCAGGGCAGCCCGGAGTTTAGAAGTTAGCGGTGTTTCCCCCCCTGGCTCGGAAAGCACGTAAAAAGATCAGGCGCACTCTCTCCGGTCGTGTCAGATTGCTGTCCCATCAGGCTATGAGAGTGAAAAAAATAGAGAGTGCACCTATGTTTGCGCACACACTTGTGCATTACAATATGTCGGTCGCGCAGTCAGTTAGTCGTTGTGACTGGCCACCGTATTCGAAATCAGCTAGGGGGACTATTAATAGTCATATATTAGTCGTAGTAGAAAAGTGATTTATTAGATAATATAAAATTTGAATCTTATTACCTATTTTCCATTTTTTTTTATGTATCGAATACATGTACATAATACAATATTTAGTTACGAAAGTCTTAAAAAAACAACATTTAACTATCGTCTTTTTTAACATTTAACGAAAGGAAAAAGATATCTCTCGTTTCAAAATGAACAAATTTAAATTAGCATCGATGCAGTCGCGCGTTATCATCGACGCAGTCGCCAAAATTCAGTACATAATTTGTCAATTTCCAGCTTCTGCATCGAGACTGTATCGATTCAAACGCGCGTTAGCATCGCGACTGCATCGATGCTAACGAGCATTAGCATCGTGACAGCATTGCTGCTAAAAGTTGCAGTGTGTAAAGGGTCTAAGACTTATAAAACTCTGACAGATGCAAGCAGAAGTGATACCAAAAAAATTACAAAGCGTTTCATGTTTACATTTTGTCATTCGCCATCTCTTATTCCAAACAAACAGATTTCTGAGTTTACTCTGAAACGTAAACGTTTGTGCCATCTTCGTGACGAGATTAATTAGATTGACTTAATGAGATCACGGGAGACTTTGAAAGCGCATTTGTCTTACGAATGTTTAGATATTAATTACGTTTGTTGGAGGGCATGAGACGGAGACCTATTCTTTACCCTCTTTAAGACTATTGAAAAATCAGCTCTAAGTCTATTTTGAATGTTATGTGTGTTAGGAACTGCTCCTATAATGTTTATCAAATGTGCAGTTTTTTTAATTTTATCAACAATAGTGATATCGGGTCTGTTCATTTATTTATTTAATCATTTATTGCAGGCAACAAAGACCCATACAATGGATACATTAAAGACTAACATACATATAATAATATAAAAAATAAAAAAACAAATGAAACACTATATTGCTGGCGTAGTGTTGCGCATCTTGGTGTCCGGTAACCGTCCGCGAAACCGACGATACAAAACACCCTTCGGTCAGAACCTTCACCAAAAACGAATTGAAATTCGTATTATGACAAGATTCCAACCGTTCGACCCTCAGTGAGTATTTGGTCTTAATTCGGATGTACTCTACAATCTCCTCGACCTTAAAAAAAACTGAACAAATAGACTTAGAGCTGATTTTTCAATAGTCAGATAAGAAATATTCGTCGAACAAAATTCAATATGACTAATTTGAAAACGTCACCTAATTGTGAGCAATAATATGTACCTGTCATTTTTTTAAATCTGTCGCTTTATAATTTATCAGTCTGATATGTTTTATCTGACCATTGAAAAAACGGCCCTTAAAGTATGAAATAAAACGTATGTGGCACCTGAGCAAAGTAACAATATTCCCAATAGTTATATCTACCACTGGCATCATAACTTCACAATGATATATATATTATTATACATATATTTAGTTGAGAGTTAAAGACTTACGTCACTATATATAAGTCTAGCCCCTATATGTACAAATTTACATGTACATTACAGGATAGTCCTTAAGTTCCTGCTGTAAGGCTGACGCGGGAGATGTTAATAAAACAAGTGTTACGCGCACGGTTAGGTTTATTATAATGACTTATATTACAATAACTAAAGACTTATATACTAACTTACATTACCTAATATGGGATGAGGCAGCGCCCACACTACACCTCCCCCGTTTTTTTAAAAAGAAAAAAAGATGAATATGTATACGTTTTTTTTTTTAACAATTAGAGTTAGAGTTTAAACTCAATATGAAATAATGACAATTTTTTTGAGAAGTTTAAATTATTTACGCGTTAATTATTACAAATGAAGTTTGATACATTGAAACCAAAAAAAGCTAGATACATATTTTGGGTATAAATAAAGAAAATAAAATTCTAGACAAACTATACACGAAATCAAATTTTAAAACCAATCAATCTCACTGAAGCATATCTATGAAGAATCGATGAAATAATTGCATGACATAACATATTTATTTAAATATGATAATTACCAGTGATTTTAATTATTACGAATTAACAATATGCAAAAAGGTTTAATAAATTAGCGTAACCTATTGAGGGTTAATTATAATTGACAGCCTTATATTATGGTATGCCATTAAAACGATTAAATATTTTTATTTCTACATGTCAATCAGTGGAACTCATTTCATTGATTACAACAATTTTGAATATAATTGAATATAAATTTTTAAGCAAAAGCCAAATAAAAAAATTACACATAGCAAAAATTACGTTAACTTAATACATACTATTTACTTTTTAATTATAAAATATTAATGCCTACACCTAGACGGATTACTCACTTAAATTTGTCAATAACTGTATTTACTATCTATTTCAAAATATAAGCACAAGATAAGGATTGTTTACAAACATCTAATTGTTATAAAGAAAAATATTATATTGATTAGTTACTGACCATTTAAATTTGTTTTATACTAACATATTATTTTTATTGCTCACTATGAATATCCATGACCTATCCAACAGTATTACTGTAAACATTTGTTATTTATCTATTTCGCAACGATTTTTTAAGCAAAATAATGCCTGTTACAAACAAAATAAAAAAGTTTAAAAAAAGCTAAACCATACAAATAGTTTATAATACTCATGTACTTCATCAACTTAATATCGGCATCACTTTCATATTTCAATCACAACACAACACAATCTTTATTTCCATATCACATATTTTTCACCTAAACTTAATAACCTTGACTCATAAAAATGGTACTTTTACCCCTTGGGTATTTATTTTTTATACACTGGGCCGGCCCCATAATATATTTTATACATTTTATTATTTTAAAGGTACAGTTAATATTTATGTCGACTTTAATTATTTATATATTTAATAAGACCTTTTGCCTTATTAGCTGTGCACAGCATTTTAATAGGATTACAAGTTTTAACATCTTATTTATTTACATTTTGATGTCCAACCATTTTCACGGAGTAGAAGCTCGTCTACACCATGATAAAATTGAAGGATCTGTACCCTATACTGTACCCCGTACCATTTTGATGTGTCAAAACCTCCGGTATGGTTCATCTTTTAAGATTCTTAATGACCTCCAACTGCCTTCACAGAGAAAACTCGTTTGCACCATGATCAAGCCGAAGGATGTGAACCTACGAGTATACCCTCTACAATTATCATCAACTTTATAACTCTTTATTTCGATTACGTCCTTGATTTCATCAATATATAACTTTAACAACATGTTACGTAACAATAATACAATTTCATTCAATTTCAAAACAAACCTAAACTTACACAAACAATTTGAATCCTTCAGCACAAATAATGTTATTTCCTTTTGGGTGATCAGTCCAATCGGTTATCAATAAATCATTTTTACTGAAGTATTCCCAATTAATATAAATCGTTTAAAACCAAACAAGCTATCCTCTACAATGCAATGTCACTTTCCATCCATTTACTTTTATCTATTTATCTGGTAAGATAAATAGTAGGTATACTACCATACCTCCTTATTAGTATGATTTTATTTTAGTCAATGTTAATTATACACAAACGAAAAATTTCACATAATATAATAAAATACAATTTTTCATTTAATGTATCAAATCAATCTCAATGATTATAAAGTATTCTCAATCTTGCTTTATCTCAAAAAGTTAAATCTTAATTTTGACTATATTGGTCATGTTTGGATATTCATAGCGTTCAGTTTATCATAATCCTATAATAAGTAGCAGCTCTACAAAAATGATCTAATCATATTTGAAGTATTCATACAAATGTATTTGGTATGTAACATAATTATCATTCTAGAAACAAATCAAAACAGCAGCCAAAACCGATAACATAAATGAGAATGGAATGTCGTTCTGCAGTAAGAAATTTGAAACACAAAACATTTGCTGACCTGACACGCGATGCTCTATGTTCGGCACGAAGTGCAAAAAGATACGAACCTAATATGTATCAATCCGATATGTAAGTAACTTCATAGGTGGTTTCATGAAAAATACGTAACTACTTAAAATCTCAAACTTTACAAAGATTGTCTGTTATAAAAAGAAACCTTTTCTATACATAAATTTTAGTACCTCAATAATGTGAACTTACGAAAGCTGGACTTCACGTTAAAAGCATTATCTATGAGGAGCATAAGTCTAGGCTATTGTAAGATAAAACAAATAGAGCAAATAATCTGTATATGATTGATCTCAAAAAATGCAACTTTAGAGTACCAAGTAATATTGAGATTTAACGTAATTAATAAAAAATATATATCAATCCCAATAATCTATGTCTATCGGTAAATAAAATCAAAATTCATTTAAATACATTAAAAATAATAGCAGAAATTAAGTTAATTTTGAAAATAGTTGTCAATTTAACTATATTATATCAAATCCGTTTCTTATTAAATTTGAGAGATTAAGTTTTCTTTTTCTTTATTAACGGAACAAAAAGTGAAAACCTGAAAAGAATGTAAATAAACTTAGGAAAAAAAAAAACTAATAAAGCATCTAAACTTTGCAATGATTACTTTCTATGCATATGCATGTTTAAGGTTTTGCGTAACAAGTGTTTTTTCAAACGGTAAATTTGATTTAGTTTTTAGGTAATTTAAATATTATGCAACATTTATTAATTGAATGTTGTCTATTTTTTTGTTTTCAGTACAATAATTTCTCAAAACATTAGGTAATAATAAATATTAAGACTCTACTTTAAAAAATCCTACCTAAAAATACAAGTACCTAGTATGTCTATTACTTTAATAAAGGATGTTAACACAAAAATGAAGCATAAAGTTGTACACGCGAATACCGATATGATGCAAGAGTAACATGAAACCTTATTAGATAACTGTGTGGAAAGTCTCTACTTCGCGTATAGTCTGATAAAATGTAACAGAATTTATACAAATGTAAATAATTTTCTACTAATACCATTTGCTTGCGTTAAATAAAGAAAAAGGAATATGATTTTTTTTCCAAATTAAATTACGAATGTTCAATAAATTTTATCTCATCTGTACTATTGGTTTAAATTATAACAAAAAAATCTACTTCCTTTGGTTCCAATAATAAAAGTTAACGAATTAATGATAATCATCAAATAATAAACTTCAGAAACATTTCCTACCATGAAGATTCCTAAAAAATATGATAACACAAAACTTACTTAGGAGACTGTCGTCATAACTCGGGCACGATACCTATGTTTACTTACGGTGTCTTGTTACTTGCAAGTTGTTTGTCACATAGGTCAAATAAAGCCTGCATAGTGATAAACTAAAAACTGAATACTTTATGCACTAGTAATGAATAATAATTTCGTTAAGGCCGTGGATTACAAAAGTAAATTTGAAAAAATATTGACCTAATATAAAAAGCTGTAACCATCATAAATAAAAGACTAAAATATTTTGAGAATCAATTTGAACTACTACAAGAAAAGAAAGTAAAATATAGTATTTTTTTTAAGTTAGATGAGTTAACCAAAAAAAATAATTTATTACCAACCAAAAGAAAAAAAAACCATGACTATGATTCTTTATATGCAATACAATCGGTGTAAAAGCTTCAATGACTTCTTTATAGGTATAAATTCAATTGCTCAGCCACAAAATATGATGAAACAGAAATGATTTTTATTATATTTTTAGGATAATAATCATGGTTAAAGTGAATAAAGGTTATTTTTTATGCAATACTATTGTCAAACCAAAAGCACAAAAAAATCGAATAGAAACATATGTTAAAAAATTGAGATTAGTGAAAACTTATAGATTTTTAAAAAGTTTATAAGTCAGTCGCTGAAACCATTAAGATATGTTTTTTTTTAAAAACTGCTTAATCGTAATAATCCGTCTGGTGGGTACTTAACATAAACGAGTAATATAGAAATCTTATGTTACCTTACCTATACTAGTGCTAGTGTTAGTGGCCACTAAATTATTTTAACATAATAAAACAAACAAAAAAAATTTTGATGCCGTGTTTCCCGATTTAATCTTCTTCTGGTGCCCGTCCTTGATGTTGCTCTTATCCTTGTCCCGCATAGATGTTCTTCACTTTATGACACAAACGAACTTGCTCCCGGCAGCCAGGTTGTCCAATCATTGGACACCTACATCTCCCGGCCGCCTGCACTCTCACTCATCCTCAGACACCATCAGCTCCCGCCGCCAGCTTACTTTTTTAACCTCCATCTGGCACCATATTTCGCCCGGCAGCCAGCTCACACGAACATCACTTATATTATAATATACGAAATAGTTTTTTGGCATAATATGTCCATTCTCCTCTTCATAGTTTGATTTGATTTTTAAAACACTATTATTTATTTATCTTCGTTCACAAATTCGTCTTCACTCGTTTCTTAATGTCTATAAAAGTTCATTTCGCGACAAAAAAATAATTTATAACTGTTCCCGATGCTCAGCACTGCCAAGAGGCAGCACTGGCAGGGTCGCCATGTAAGGCTGACGCGGGAGGATGTTAATAAAACAAGTGTTACGCGCACGGGTTAGGTTTATTATAATGACTTATATTACAATAACTAAAGACTTATATACTAACTTACATTACCTAATATGGATGAGGCAGCGCCCACACTACACTGCAAAATATCAATAAAATATGTTTTTGCTTCTTCCCGGGAATGCATTATATTCCAGTTATGAAAAATATAACTGAGGCCTTTAAACAACATAGGTAACAAAATAAAAATAATAAAAAATCTGTTGACAAATAATAAATGACGAAAATTAATCTCGTCTAATATGAAGGCTGTCTACAATCTGTTCTTAAGAGGAACGAAAAAAAGCTTCGCACATTTTCTCAATATATTTCTACGTCTCATCTTCAATCGAAGCTCCATAGTGGTGCTACAATGACGAAATTACGGCCAATTTCACTTATAAGACCGTACAATGGAGCAGCAGGGATGAGTGAACGTACCAAAATGCTTATTGCATTATAGTTGAGCAAAATATTCCTTTTGTATCCACTCAAGGACTCTATTGTAAGCACGACAGTTACTAATTTCAAATGTTTTGCAGACGAAACAAAACTAAGGGCGTGGAAATATTTCGAACATATGGGCGAAAATAAGTCTGATTGTTGTTTTTTGGCGAATTTCAGTGGTTTTCGAATGTCTTATGTGACGCTGAAAGCTGTGAAAAAAATCTTTGGTCATTTTTACAACATAAAATTTTCATTACTTATATTTTTTAAATTCGACGTTATGCGTAGGTACGTGTGCTGTAAAATTTAGTTTCTTGAATAAATAAGTTGCATATTAAGCAAGATTAATTTTCTCATCATCATCATGAAGAGGAATCAAATAAGCACATACGTAGAAGAACTAAGGTAACGGGCATAGCCTTGATAATCAGAAAGCTCAAGTGGCATTGGGCAGGGTACATAGCGCGAAGAACTGATGGCCGTTGGGGCAGGCAAGTTCTAAATTGGAGACCCTTCGACCAAAGTCACAGCGTAGGACGTCGACCTACAAGATGGATAGATGATCGATCAAATGATTATTCATCATTATCATAATCAACCATAGTACGTCCACTGCTAAATATATTCCACATCGACCGTTGCGCATCCAGTGTGATGCATGCGATCTTTACGTTGGTCAAAAGCTTAATTTTCAATTATTGATATTTTAAGATATTGCAGGTAATTTTGTTGATTGATGTGTCAGCCAAAA
>CAWUPE010000922.1:0-35357 GCA_963924145.1 Pyrausta purpuralis | reverse complement strand
AACTAATGTATTGTTAGCATAATATTAATCAAAAGTATTATTATTCTCTAAGTGGGATAAACTTTGGTTTATACGTAAATTGACAGAAAGGCACTGGTTACCCAATGTGAATATTATTCGGAATAGGGTATTCCAAATTAAAATCATGTGAATATAATTTGAAATAGAACAGGCAGTCCAAATTAAATTCACGTTCATATAATTTGGAATATAGTAGGTATTTAAAATAAAAATCACCGATATACTTCTTTTTTTATTTGATAAATTTGTCTTGTATTAATTTATTAGAAACAAACATACACAGTATCAAAACTTTTAACTTCAAATAGTCTTAATTCTACACGTTATTTACCCTTTTTTCTCTAACTTGTATTAAAATCTGTTATTAGTTTTAACTCCAAAGTTACTTATTTATTCACTTTTTTAAGTTCTAAAGTCCTCTTTTAAATACCCTAATCAAATTTTTATTTAACTTCAATCAGGTCTTAACTCTCAAAACTTATTCAGCTATTCTTCTTTTTCTGAGTCATTTTTTTTTCAAAATAAACTTTTTACTATATATGTGAATATTTTGTATTAATAATATAATTTTCTAAACTGTAAAAACATCGATCGAAAATAGGTAACATACACACATACATACAAGCTTTTGACATTTACACTCCTATTTTAATTTCGGTTAAAAAGTGTAAGTACAGTAATACTCACTTGATGTTAATTTGGGACATTCCGAATTAGCTTTACCTTTCGTATACCAAATTAACAACATAACCCTGCCTTAACTCTAAATGCTCTCATGTATGTATGTCTATAGTTTGATTAAGAATAAGTGTTAGTTTCAATAATATAAATACCGAACTATAGATTTGCATCAATGGAACCAACTAAATATGATTAATATTCGAGATGCAAACTGATTTAGTACTTGCTTGAAAAGTTTCGAAAACAGCACTTTCATTCGGACGTCTTTTAACAAAAGACTGTCAAAATGGCGCAATCTTAGCAACGCCCTATGAATTGAATAGTACAAAAACTACCTAGTAAAGGTGATTTCTAATAGATGTCACCATTGGAAACTCTAATATTGATGTGGTCCAAATTACCAACCGTATTCCGAATTACCCGCATTTCCTCTAGTTTAGAATGGTTTTATTTCTCACAGTTCATATTTAGCCAGAAAGTTGCTGGTTCGAGTCCCGCCCGTGCTCAATTTCTGATATCTTATTTCATCTTTATGTAATATCAAATATGACACTGTGAGTGTTAGTTTAAAGGCAATATCTACGATCAATTTCATCGAGGAAAATACGCTATATGGTAGGTAAAATCTAAAAACCCACCATACTGCAGTGACTTTATTTTTCCAATAAATTCCTAAACTCGGAAATTTTCGTCAGTTTTCAGTCTACGTCGTGTAGGCGGTATTTAAAAATAGTACTAAAACGAGACCATTGACAATATATTTTTTATTACCTACTTAGAAGTATTTGATTTACTTAACCTGCCCGTAGCACCGCGGGAAACATCACGCGTGTTGACGTCAACTCCAACATATGCTTCAGCTGTGGCTGGAAAAAGCAGTTTGACGGTTGCTTCGAAGATGCTGGCATCACAGGCTGATAAATGTGATGAGGAGGGTTTCACTAAGGTTGAGAGGAATAAAAATTAGCCCTCCACTCGCAACCAGTGCGGCTCCGCACTGACCGGACCCGAACATCCGAATTAAGACCAAATACTCACTGAGGGTCGAAAGGTTGGAATCTCGTCACAATACGAATTTAAATTCTTTTATGGTGAGGGTTTCGACCGAACAGCTGTCGATCTTCATGAAAGCAGAATTTTGGCCGAAGGGTGTTTTGTATGGTCGGTTGCGCGGGCGGTTCACGGACACCAAGATGCGCAACGCAACACAAACACTACGCCAGCAAAATAGTGTTTCCTTTGTTTTGATTTTATTATATTATTATATGTTGGTATTTAGGGTATCATTTGTATGGGCCTTTGTTGCCTACAATAAATGATTTAAAAAAAATATGTAGTAATAATCACTGTTTTCGGTCGATTATTTAAAGTTAAAAGTTATTAACGATCAAAAAAAAATACACCTTTTTGCCTTAAAACTGAACGTTACGGAAACAGACCACTTTATCGAAACATAATGAAAGCAAACTAACAGTAATTTCAAAAGAGCTATACAACAATACCGATTCACGATGTTTATTGACATGGGATGGCGTATACAACAAGCTATGGAAAATAACTTCTCCTATGGCGTCATAAGGGACGTCGATATTGATATGACCCGAGGAAAACATATTAGAGGTTATATCGTGTACAGAGCCGGCCAAACTAGTTGCTGTTCATAGATTAAATCGCAGAACTTCCAATGAAGAGAGATGGGTACCTAGCGAAGCCGTGAGACTCTGCTTTAAAGGCTCATATTTACCGCCCCCATGTATATGTTCATGGCTTGAGGATTAAAGTTGACCCCTATGTTTTCCCAGTGACGCAATGCTCGCGGTGTTGGAGATTCGGTCATGCACTTAAAAAATGCCCTAGTACAAAGATTGTCTGCCCAAAATGCGGAAATAATCATGCAAACTGCGAAAAATCACAGTTTACCTGCATCAACTGCAAAGGAAATCATATGGCACTATCAAAAGCTTGCCCTATATTTTTAAAAGAAAAAAGACTGCGACAGTTAATGTCTGAGTTTAACTGTACTTACAGGAAAGCATTATCCATATACGTACCTACTAAAGCGCCTGCGATACCCGTGGCTCAGCCGGAGAAAAGTCAACCAGCTTTTTTCAGTCAGAGTGTAGACACATCAACACCTCTACATACATCGGATATGCCTTCCTTCGCAGACAGGGTCAGAATGAACTCACCTGCCGAGACATGTTCGCTAGATCAAGAAATAAGTACCCGTAGACACCGGCGTATTAAGAAAAAGCAACCTGAGTTGGAAGTACGCTATTTTATGGAAGAAGAACCGGAACTATTTGAGACCGATACAAGCAGCCCTGCTAGCAAAGTCTGTGTATGACACCCCGAAGACTGAACACAGTAAAAAAAGAGACGTTAATTTTAATGAGCTGTTAAGTAGACTTAAAGAAATAATATTTATGAGAAGAGACACTGTAGGCGAGAAAGTAAAATCAATTATAAAATGCCTTATTGAATGGGTAATATTGTTAGTAGTAGATAATATTGCGGATTGGCCTAGTCTTAAACTGATACTTGACTTTTTCTCTAAAGAATATGGCGGTTAGGTTTAATATTTTCCAATGGAATGCCAAAGTTGTAGACCAAAGCTTTTAGAGTTTGAAAACTTGTTGTTGCAGGAAAAGGTCCACGTAGCGGCCTTGAGCGAAACTTGGTTGGAACCTGAAAGCCAGCTTAAGATAGGTAGCTACAATATATTTCGGTCTGATAGGGACGACAGCTATGGAGGGGTAGCAATCTTAACTCATAAATCCATTAAAGCACAATATCAACATTTGGCAATTAGAAACTCAGGCATTGAAATAATCTCAATTAAAATTTCCAATTGTGACTTTATTGAGAATATAATATCGATTTACTGCCCTCCTTACAGTAAATACTAGCCAGTCAGACTGGGAACAAATCTTCTCCCTCTTAAATAGCAAAACATTAATACTTGGAGACTTTAACGGTCACCACCCTAATTGGTCCAATAAAACCAACCAAAGGGGCAACCAAATTTTTAATGAACTGACGTATAACCAATTCGTTACTCTGAATGACGGCCATCATACTCGAATAAAGCTAGTAAATGGAATCATCCAACAGTCCTCACCTGATATATCACTAGCTTCATCAGACATTGCACTCAGATTTGACTGGCAGGTATTGAAAGAGAACTTAGGAAGTGATCACTACATTATCAAAATCTCTACCCAGTTGAACAACTTAGCCCCTAAACAGGTGCGTAGAAATTTCAGAGAAGCAGACTGGGAAGCGTATAAAACTGTATTAGCAAACCTCTTCTATAATATAACATTGCCAGAAGACCAACAAATAGGCTACGATATGTTCGTTGATTACTTGAATATAGCTGCTGACCTGCACAATACCAATTATTAAGATTAATCCGAACCCTTGTTCAAATTTTGCCCCCAAACCCTATTGGAATTCAAACCTTTCGGAAGCAGTAGCCCGTCGCCGTCTGGCCCTCGCGACTTTTCGACGCAATCCGACTCCTAATAATCTGGTAAATCTAAAAAATAAAATACATAATGCTCAAAAGTTGATACGAGAAGCACGAGGCAAGTCATGGCAAGAGTTTTGTTCATCGCTTAGTCAGACGTCGAACGTTAAGGAACTATGGAAAAAAATGAAGTGGTTCAAAGGATACAAGACACAAAATAAATTCATAGATAAAAATCAAGCTAACGATCTGCTCCACAGTTTAACACCGGATTTTGTATTGAACGAAAACCGAAGTTTAAATCAGTCAATCATAAGCTAGATGCCAAAATTTCAATGCACGAAGTGAACGCGTGTATAAAGTCTAAAGATACATCTCCTGGCGATGACAACATCTCATACTCAATGTTAAAATACCTACCAGAGAACGCTAAACTCTTTCTCGTCTTACTATACAACAAAATTTACATGACAGGGGTTTGTACCCCATCAGTGGCGAAATATATCTTTGATACCTATCCCTAAAGCCGGTAGTGACCCTCAAACCATTTTGGCACTACGTCCTATCTCTATGATTTCATGTATTTGCAAAGTGTTTCATAACATTCTATTCAACAGACTAGAGTGGTTTATAGAACAGAATAAAATTTTGTCCTGTCGCACTACAGGCTTCAGAAAGTGCCAGTCAACTTTAAATAACCTTGTTAATCTGGTTACTAAAATCCAATCGGGATTTATGGAAGGATCTCTAACGGTGGGATGTTTCATTGATCTTGAAAGTGCGTATAATAATGTAGACATACACAGTCTATTATCGACTATGGATAGTGTTGGAGCGGGTAGTAGGTTATGTAATTACCTATGGAATTTTCTAAGAGAGAGACGTCTTAAAATTTCCCTTGAGAATCTTCTGATCTCTAGGACTAGCTCTCGTGGACTAGCCCAAGGCGACCCCTTATCTCCCTTATTATTTAATATCGCCACCTTAGAAATATGTAAGAGAGTCAATAATGTGCTGATATCTCAATATGCGGATGACTATGTTATATATTTTACAGCAAAAAGTGCATTAGAGGCTAGCCTGCAGTTACAGCCCGCTTTAGACCTATTCTACAAGCTTGTTAAAGAAATTGGCTTAGATATTTCTGCACACAAGAGCAAGGTATGTATTTTTAAAACGGGCTACAAAAGAGATAATATTCAGCTTAAAATAGGAAATACAATATTGCAGGTTGTTCCAATATAAAATATTTAGGCTTATGGCTGGATAGTAAAAGAGTCATAAAAGTAAAAGTCATAAAAGTCATTTATTTATGCAAATAGGCCCTCTGGGGGCACTTTTACACGTCCCAATATAAACCCTACCACAGCTTCGGGACAATTGTGGGCTAGTGCTGAGAAGAAGCTGCGCAACAAACTCAGTCACTATTGTCAATGCCTCTTTTCAAAAGGTTTACAATGTTTGTAGTGATCATGCAAGTCCATACATTATTATCATTTAAATAATCATCTACTTTATAATACCCTTTCGTCATAAGGGTTTCTTTAATAACAGTTTTAAATTTATTAACCGGTAAGTTAATAATGTGTTCTGGTAGTTTATTGAAAAATTTTATACCTTTCCCCATGAAAGAGTTACCAACCTTTCGAAGCCTAAATTGTGGAATAGCAAGCTTATCCTTATTTCTAGTATTATATTTGTGTATGTCACTATTTTTCGTGAATAAATGAAATTTTTTTTGTACATACATTAAATTTTCGTAAATATACTGAGAGGCTAGAGTTAATATTCTAATTTTTTTAAACACCTCTCGTAAGGAATCTTGAGGTTTAAGATTATAAATAGCTCGCACGGCTCTTTTTTGTAACACAAAAATTGTCTCTACATCAGCAGCCGCGCCCCACAGTTAAATGCCGTAGGACATCAAGCTATGGAAATAACTAAAATAAACTAACCTAGCTGTTTCTACATCAGTCAAACGTCTTATCTTCCTTACAGCAAAAGCAGCTGAGCTTAGTCTCCCTGACAAGGCCTCTATATGAGGACCCCATTGTAGTTTGGAGTCTAAAGTGATTCCCAAGAATGTTGTGGAATCAATAGTATCAAGCGGTTTGTCTTTTATCTTAACCTGAGTTGATGCCTGTCGGACATTAGGCATTGTAAACTTTACACATTTAGTTTTACTTCCATTCAGAAGAAGATTGTTAACAGTAAACCAATGTAATACTTGCGAAAGAGTATTATTTACATCGTCAAAATTTCCTTCACCTCTTGGAATTTTAAATATAAGTGAAGTATCATCTGCAAACAAAACTATATCACAAAGATTCCCCACAAAATGCGGGAGGTCATTTATATATATTAAAAATAAAAGAGGTCCTAATATAGATCCTTGGGGCACACCCATTGTTAGAGGTGCTCCAGAAGACTCAGTTCCGTTTATACATACTTTTTGCATTCTACCTGAAAGATATGAATTAATTAAATTAACGAGTTCAATGATGCCCCATAGTGACATATTTTTTTAAGTAATGTTTCATGATCCACACAATCAAACGCTTTCGATAGATCACAGAAAATCCCTAAAGCATCATGCCTATTATCATAAGCATCAAATACATGTGTTTAAAAGAGCAACTCCTGCATCCGTCGTGCTTCTTCCTTTAGTAAAACCGAATTGTTTGTTATGTAATAACTTGTTCGATGAAAAGTGTGCTAAAATTTGATTGAATATAATCTTTTCATATATTTTACTCAAGACTGGCAGAATCGATATTGGCCGGAAGTTTGAGGGGTCACTTTTGTCACCCGCTTTGAAAAGCGGTATTATTTTACTAATCTTCATTAAACAAGGAAACTGGCCGTCATCAATACACTTGTTAAAAATTAATGCTAGTTGAGGGGCTATTATGTTAATAATTGACTTAATAATATGCACAGATAGTCCCCAAAGATCCTCCGTTTTTTTCATATTTAACTCTCGAAATGTTTTTATTATTAGTTCAGGTCCTACATGCCTAAAGTGCAGTTGAGAATTACATTCACTGACATTAAGTTTTAGAATAGATTCGGCTATTACTGAAGAAGAAGCAAGTTCTTTCGTTGTTGTTGGTGCAACATGTGAAAAAAACGATTCAAAAGCAGTTGCAACCTCTAAATTTGAATTTATTGTTTTATCATTGATTTTTAATGCAAATTTACCATCTCTCAATTTATTTTTACAAGTTTCTTTATTTATGATGCTCCATGTAGCTTTTGCTTTATTTTTGGAGCTAGAGACTATTCTACGAAGGTAATGGGATTTTGCTGTAGCACAAACTTTTTTAAATATTTTTGAATAATTTCTAACGTATTCAATAAAGTTTTGGTCTTCAGAGTTTTCTCGTAGACTATATAATTAATATAATTTAATCCTACTTTTATGAATTCCGGCGTGGCCCAATTATTAAATTGACATTGGACCTTATTTGATTTAGTCTTAACTTAAATGGTCTAAACATATAAATGAAACTAAAGAAAAATGTGACAATTCTAAATGCTTTTAAAATATTGGCAGGTCCAGGTTGGGGTATACACCCGTCGCTATTAAGGCGACTTTACATCTCTTTAATTCGAAGCAGACTGGACTATGCCAGCTTCTTATATACACACACACACACACACACACACACACACACACACACACACACACACACACACACACACACACACACACACACACACACACACACACACACACACACACACACACACACACACACACACACACACACACACACACACACACACACACACACACACACACACACACACACACACACACACACACACACACACACACACACACACACACCACACACACACACACACACACACACACACACACACACACACACACACACACACACACACACACACACACACACACACACACACACACACACACACACACACACACACACACACACACACACACACACACACACACACACACACACACACACACACACACACACACACCACACACACACACACACACACACACACACACACACACACACACACACACACACACACACACACACACACACACACACACACACACACACACACACACACACACACACACACACACACACACACACACACACACACACACACACACACACACACACACACACACACACACACACACACACACACACACACACACACACACACACACACACACACACACACACACACACACACACACACACACACACACACACACACACACACACACACACACACACACACACACACACACACACACACACACACACACACACACACACACACACACACACACACACACACACACACACACACACACACACACACACACACACACACACACACACACACACACACACACACACACACACACACACACACACACACACACACACACACACACACACACACACACACACACACACACACACACACACACACACACACACACACACACACACACACACACACACACACACACACACACACACACACACACACACACACACACACACACACACACACACACACACACACACACACACACACACACACACACACACACACACACACACACACACACACACACACACACACACACACACACACACACACACACACACACACACACACACACACACACACACACACACACACACACACACACACACACACACACACACACACACTACTCATTTAGTTATAATAACAATATTTCTCCGTAAATGTTTTTAACTTCAGTGTGTCACCTGCTTATATTCTTATATTCTTCGGCTAAGCTAAGTTATATACTACTGTTCTGTGTAAAATATCTTCTCTGTTTTTGAAGAGGTAGAGCGAGGCTATCCCTACACAAGTATCGCTTAGATAACTTTATGGGAAGCCCCGGCAACTTATCTGTAAAAGATATTAAGAAATAAAAGCATTTTATTTATTTATTTATTTATGGTAAAAATTTAGGAGCTGCATTTTTCGACCCTCAAAATAATGTAACGGCTAAATTTAAGATTGATGCAAACATTTCTATAATGCATGCTGAATTGATTGCCATCAGCGAAGCACTATCATATATTGAGTCCATGGATACAGACAGTTTTGTAATATTTTCGGACTCTAAGAGCGCACTTCAACATTTACTGAGATGTATATCAAACTTCCAGGGCATTCCAGTGGCATATGATATAATTAAGTGTTTACTTAAATTAGTAAATAATAATAAGAAATTTGTTTTGCAATGGATCCCTGCTCATATCGGCCTAGAGGGGAATGAAAAAGCGGATGCCTGCGCTAAAGAAGCAAGTGTGTGCGGGATTGAGATTGACCAGAAACTATGTCTGTCAGATATACTGTGCGAAGCCAGACATAAAGTTCGACAGATGTGGAAGGAATACTTCGATGAAAGATCGCTTGGGAAAGGAGTCTGGTACAAAACCATCCAATCCTCTTTACATAGACGTCCCTGGTTTGATGGAGCCGATATGAGCAGACAGGAAATTGTAACAAGCTTTAGACTCCGTTCCGGTCACATTCCACTTAATAGCTTCGCCTCATTAATGGGGAAAACTACTTCCCCAAACTGCTCAGAATGCGACGTGGTTGAAGATGTATACCACATATTAGTGGAGTGCGCTCGGAACGAGGCTGAAAGATTAGAATTTTGTAACCGCTTCAACATTAATTTAAGAGAACCTGGAATATGTAATGAAATTTGGCCAATCCTTTATCAAATGCTGCCAAAAGTTTATATAGATTAGTGCAAGTAGGTTTTAAGCGTAGATAATATGATATTTAATTGTAATGGATTCCTATGAGGGTGGCATATTCGCAAAGCGAATAAACCCTCTTCAATAAATAAAGATTTTAAAAAAAAAAAAAAAAAAAAAACGTTACACTTGTATGACAGGATTGACAGGTACCCCCATTTCTTTTGGAAATTTTGATTTTACCACTTCGGCGGAAAGATTATAATCTATCACCCCGGGTCTCTGCGGAACTGCGGACGGACGGACGGACGTACACGGCGAAATTTTAAGGGCTGCTTGTTAACGCACGGAACCCTTAAAACCGCATCAAAGGCCGTTGCATTTAAAACATTGAACCGCCTGAAAACTGACTAAAAAGCTTTAAATACCGCATTTACCTTCTATTTATTAGGAGAAACATACAGATTTTGGATCGAGTGCGAAGCATCATTTGCAGCGTAGTTTTTTTTGTGTAGGTACCTACGTAAGCTTTATTATGCACCTCCAAATGAATTTGTTTCTTCTTAATAGAAGGGCTTTTTGAGCCTGTGTATCTTCTAACCATAGTTAGTAAGTGTCATTGTTACTAACCCCTAAGAAGATATGAACTCTGAAATAAATGAATTTTATTTTATTTTTTATATAAAAAGACCATCCTCTTACTAATCACGAAACTGCGTTTAGTTTAGTTAGTTTTATTATTTATTGTGTTCACATAATACAGTGGTGGAATAACTTATGTGTTTGTTACTTAAATCCCTATTAGAAGAGCAAAAGTGTGACTCTCTTATCTGTCCACGCTTAAACCACTGAACCGTTTTAGATAAAATAAAGTACAGAAATACAGAAATTGTTATACATAAGAAAGACTAGCGGACCCACACGACTGCGACCGCACGGTTTGAGTTTGCTCCCCGCAGCGTGATTTTTTATAGCTTGAAGCCACCCTCGATAAATAAGCTATCCAGCAGAAAAAGCTTAGGTATAAACATCTTTATTATCATAAGAAATACAATTCAATACAGTTTCAATTAAAATTAGATAAAATAAGATAACAGTTCTTTACTTCATATATTGGCCGCCATTACCCGCTTCAATTAGTAGCTTAAAGCTTCTTTTGAAAAGTTACTAGTTAACTAGTTACTTTAGCTAATTAGTTAGTAAGTTACTAGCTACTTCATATTTTTAAAATTCACTGAAATTTTAACACTTCTACTACACATCATACTGTTATTAGTTCATATTTGTATCTTCTTTATTTTATTAATATATTTAAATAACCTAACATACACCAAATATGTATTATTTTTAATGCGTTTAAAACGCTATATATATATATTGAGATATTCAATAATAAATGATGCTTTTGCCTTGAACTATCAACCCCGCTCTAACTATCATCATACTCTTGGTTTGGTAAACGTCTAAACTTGATTTTAGAGTGCTTATTTTTACTAACGCATCAACTTTTTTCATTTTTTGGTTAGAGAAGCAGTGTAAACAAAAAAATTTGGCGGTCGCTTCGCTCGCGCATCTACTGTTATCATGCTTGTGGTTTGTAAAGCATCGCCAATATTTTTTTTTACATTCGCGCTTACTCTGTTATAATGATGACCCGTCTGGTGTAGTGGTCGAGAAATCGCCTACTACGCAGCGGGTGTGCGGGTTCGATCCCCGCACAATACAAACATTTGTGTGCATGAACATGTCTGTTTGTATTGGTCTGGGTGTTTTCTATGTATATTATGTATGTATTTACAAACAAAAAGTATTTAAGTATTATATCCGTTGTCTGGCACCCATAACACAAGCTTTGAGTAGCTTACTTTGGGACTAGATGGCGATGTGTGGGAATGTCTTAAGGTTTTTTTTTAATACTCTTGGTTTGATAAACGTCACGAATCAACGTTCTTTATCATGTTTTTGGTTGGAAAAGCACAGAAAATATATTTTTTCGCGATTGCGTTGCTCACGTATCACCTTTTATTAGGCTCTTGGTATGAAAAGCGTCGTAAACAATCATTTAATTATGCTTTAGAATGTTTTTAACACTCACAGTGTCATATTTTATATTTATAAAGATGAAATAAGAAACCAAAAATTTGCGCACGGGCGGGACTTGAACCAGCAACCTTTTGGCTGACCGGGCCAAACGCTCTTACCATTTGAGCTAACCGTGCTGTCAGTCCGACCCTGCGAAATTTGTGGTCTCTTATGAACACGTCAAAATGGGGTACTATAGACGTTACTACATCAGACATAATTCAAAGTTTGCATTTGTTTACTAAGATGATTAAAATATTCGCATAAATTTTACGAAGACTATTGTCGTAATTTTCAAATAAATAGCTGCTATCGTTTATTCGAACTGGTATTTATAACAGTTACATTTAAATTTATTTCCTGGCAACACCGATATATTTTGGAGGGGAGTTTTGTATTCGGGGAGAGCGCGGAGTCCGGCAGTTCAGTTGGTTTGCGGCATCAAGTTGAAGAGGTTGTATCTAAAGTTGTACCCTGTTCGAAGAATAAAAGTATTGTAAAAGTCTCAGTGTTATAATTTCGTTACAAATCAGAAGTGGTGCTGTCCCACGAGCTATGTCCGAGAGAAACTGTAAGTAGTTTTTATTATTCTTAAAGTGATTATAACGCTTCTCAGATATTAATAAACGAATTCTATATACAAACCACACTTCATACACTGATTTCACACCCATTGCTCTCCGGAGTCACAGGCACCCCTTATGGGCACTTTACACGAAGAGACAATGATGGTATTGAGTGGGCTAGTGCTTGCGCTGTTTTGGTCGGGGCTACTCTCCGATAAAATAGGTGCAGCATTTTGGCTCATCCATAACCATCAGATTAGACTGTTTCATTTTGAACATTGTATTTAAATATTAGGTTTAGAAGAACTTGAAATAACCTTACATTATTCTCATTAACCTCTCAAGCGTGTGTGAACGAGACACGATAGATATTTTATTGTTATGCCTGCAATTGCTTGGATATTGAAAAGTTAATTGCCATCAGAATTTCAACAGATTCATTTTATTTAAAGGTTATATGACCTTCAATAAAGTTATGAGAAGTTCTGTTGTCATGTGATATTAGTATTTGTTTAAAATGAAATTATTTGAAGGCCATGAAGCCATGTAGCCATGTATGTGTGCTGCGTAGAAAAATAATAGCCATGTAGGTGTGCTATTAAAATATAGCCATGTGAAGTGATCTTGGTTTTTATTTGAAGTGAATCTGAAGGCCGTGTAGCCATGTAGGTGTGCTGCGTAGAAAAATAATAGCCATGTAGGTGTGCTATTAAAATATAGCCATGTGAAGTGATCTTGGTTTTTATTTGAAGTGAATCTGAAGGCCGTGTAGCCATGTAGGTGTGCTGTGTGCAAAAGAAGTAGCCATGTAGGTGAGCTGTAAAAATATAGTCATCCGAATTGATAATGATAGCTGTGCCAAATTAATGTAACTTATAGTCGTAAATGTATGCTATTAGCATAAAAAGTAATATAATGTATAAGTGAACTCAGTTTTAGTTTCATTGCTAGATAAGTTTAAAGGTTTTGTTTTGTGCTATGACCCTGACGAGAATAATTTGCCTTAAGACTGATTAAGTGTGTCAGTTTGTACTTTAATATAAAATGATTTCGGAGCTAATTATGCTACTTTATTGTTTTCTTTGTTAGGGAATAGTTAAGTGCGCTATGACCCTGACGAGAATAATTTACCTTAGACTGATTATGTGTCAGTTTGTACTTTAATATGAGTTGCTTTCGTAGCTAAGTGTGATACCTGGTTGCTTTCTTTGTCTGGGATTAGTTAAGTGTGCTATGACCCTGACGCGAATAATTTCCCTTAGACTGATTAAGTGTGCCAGTTTGCACTTTAATATAAAAGATTTCGTAGCTAATTATGCTACTTTATTGTTTTCTTTGTTAGGGAATAGTTAAGTGCGCTATGACCCTGACGAGAGTAATTTGCCTTAGACTGATTATGGGTGTCAGTTTGTACTTTAATATGAATTGCTTTCATAGCTATGTATGATACCTGGTTGTTTTCGTTGTCTGGGAATAGTTAAGTGTGCTATGACCCTGACGATAATAATTTGCCTAAGACTGATTAAGTTTGTCAGTTTGTACTTTAATATGAATTGATTTTGTAGCTAAGTATGCTACCTAGTTGTTTTATTTGTCGGGGAATAGTTAAGTGTGCTATGACCCTGACAAGAATAGTTTGCCCTAGACTGATAAATTGCCAGTTTCTACTTTCATATGAATTGATTTCGTCACTAAGTATCCCAACTGGTTATTTTCTTCCTCACTGGATAGTTTTATGCCTATCGAGAATAATTTGCCTTCATACTGATAAGTGTGTCAATGTCAGGCCGAATAAGATGTACTTCGATATGAATTAATTTTGTAACTAAGTACGCTATTTCATTTTTTTCCATACCGAGAAATAGTTAAGTGGGCTATGACCCTAATAGGAATTATTTGCTTTAGAGTGATTAAATGTCACTGCCAGACTGATAGTCAACTACTCACTGACAACTTTTATATGGATTGGTTTTGTAACTAAATATGCCGAGTGGTTGGTTTTTTCGTCGGGGAATTGTTAAGTTTATTACTTTTATATGGACTGATTTTGTAGCTAATTGTGCAAATTGACAGGTTCCTTGTCAGATGATAGTTAAGTGTGATATTTCTCTGACGGAGGCAACTGTGGCTGATTATATGTCCGTTTGTACTCTAGTATGAACTGAGTTTGCCATGCGGTTATTCTCTTAATGACATAGTTTTTTTGATACAGTGATATAAGTTAATGGTAAACTTACAAGTGGCTAACATAGCCAGATAATAATCTTGATGCTAGGCAAAGTTATAATGGTGATGAAATTTTGAGTGCTATATTAATTACCTACCATAAATGAGAGATATTTTTATATGTAAAAGTTAAATAAAATATGCAATTTTTCATAAATATTACCTTATGCCCTTGTGCTAATTTTTTCATAATTGCTTTTATTTTACTTCTTAAAAACCCTTGAGAAAAATACTTACTCATAACTTCGAATTCATAATTGAAATTTTCTGGTTCAAAATTAATATTCTATTAATGAATTAATGTTTTCTGCCTACTTGATTAAATTCAAATCATTTACTAGCAAAAATGTGTTAAAATATAAAATGCTAGTTAAAAGCACAGGTTCACAGGTTTTTACAAAAAGCAATGCAAGGCGTGAAAACTTTATTTAAATGTCATACAATATTTTGTCCCGTAGCGAAATCTAATTTATCAATACATGACAAAGTTTTTCATATTTTATTATTATAAATTATAAGTGTATTATTATTAATTTCTACTAAGTTATGAAGACTAATGATTATACAATAAAGGCATCTGATGAATCCTAATGATTTTGTTTCATGCGATCTGATGAGTCTGCATCACACGCGATGTCGCGCATGAGCTCGAAAGAAGCAAAGACCCCACGGTGAACGATGGAGGATGTCACTGAGAGGCAGAGCCGAGAAGGAAGACGTGTAGCTGGCTGGACCCACTCAAAACTCCAAATTATACCCTAATACAGCTTTGGGGCAATTTTGGGGGGTACCTAATGCTGAGCAGCACAAGAAACTGTCACTGTTTTCAATGCCTCTTTTCAAGGAGTTGACTATGTTGTAGTAGGTATTCAATTTAAGTCGGTACATTTTATTAGCCTTGAAATAATTTTCTGCGTTATAATACACTTTTGTAATGACCTACCCTCTTGAGGGTTTCCTCTTTGTAACAATTGTTTTAAGTGTAGTATTGGTAAGTCTATAAAACATTCTGATGATTCATAAAAAAAAATCATTTCCCCATGAAATAATCAATCAAATAATCCTAAAGAGCAATATTAAGCAGCTAGTATAGCTGGAGTTTAATTTTTCTAAAGACATTCTTATGAATAGGCTGTTTGCCTAAGCTTTTAAAATTTTAGACGAAATATTATTTGAAATTTAATTTAAGTAAATCGTAAAGCAAGTACCTATTATATATACTGCCTTAGGCTCTATTTTACTGTTGTAGTTATCAGAACACGATATTTGACATATTTTCATCAAATACTGCATTATATGATTACATTCAGAACAACAAAAATAATACATAATAGCAAGCTTTCATTTTTAATTCTTACAACTTATATCATTGTATATTTTTCTTTCGATGAGTTTTATAAACATATCATAGTGTTTCTGTTACTAAACCGTCTTTGTTTTCATACTATGAAAACAAGTACCGTATCTTACCTAGGTCTCAGTGGATTAAATTAGTAACACTAGAACCATTTAATATAATTTCCCCATCATGCTAAAAAACTATTACTTGATTCAGAATAAGGTTAATAAATTTGGGAAAATAATGCTTATTTTGTGTGTATTCATCTTAACTTGCAATTTCTTGTGCGCACAACCAACCATTCCCTATCGTATGGGTTGTTTTTGCTGAATTTTTGGTTCACAAAAAGGGTATGATTGTGATTTCTTTTTTTAAATTAAGTAAAAGTACACCACAGCTTTTTGCTTGATAAACCTTAATTATTTATTGCTCCCAAAGAATACAATTCACTTGACCAAAGATATACAAAACACAAATGGTATTAGGAATTGCAAACAGGTGACATGTTACACGAATTATTTTTATTTTTACTTTTGGCTAAACTTTAACAAGAATCGAGTCATTCATTAAGTATCAATAATGTTGCGGGTGGTTTTGATAAAAGTTTCGTCCTAACCGGTTCTCCGTTCGCATTTGAGAAACGCATTACGTAACTGTAAGTAACTGTAATTGTTTTTTTTATTATAATTTTATAAAAAATAAGTGTTATAAACTTTTAATCTAATTTGATGATTTATTGGATTTGAAATAATTTATACACTATTAAATATCGAGATCTTTTAGAAAATGTTGTATCATGCTTCTTTTAACAGATAAACTGAATATGATTTAGTTTTTAAGCTGTCTGGCAAATGTTTGGTACATTACACCTTGATAATGTAAATGCAATACACTGCACTTTTTATAAATAAAATATTTAGGTTACATTACAAAACTTTATGGTTGGAGTGTAGGAAAGGGTGCGCAGGACTTAGAAAAATTTCATCGAAATTTTCGACCTTATATAACACCCCTTTTTTTCAGTGTTACTGGATGGGGGGTTCCAAGGGATGCAACTTTTGTTCAGGTGACCTAGCTATAAAGTCAATACCCGCGAAGTTAGAGGGCGTTTTTCGAAGTACATTTCTAAGGCAGTTAGGACTTAGAAAAAATTCATCGAAATTTTCAGCCTTGTGTAACACCTCTTTTTAACAGTATCACTGGTTAGGGGGGTCCAAGGGATGCAACTTTTGTTAAGGTGACCAAGCCATAAAGTCAGAAAACACTTCGCTTGGCAGGAAACTAGCTGGATGCCAAACAGCAAGGATAGGTTAGTTTAAAACAGCGACCTGATAACGAACGGCATTGGCTTATAATGAATGGCCAGGAATCACCGCTTGGCAAGAAACTAACTGTATGCCAAAGAACAAGGTTAGGTTAGGTTAGAACAGTGACCCGACAACGCGCGAAGGCGAGCGAGCGAAGCGAGCGTGCCGCGGCATCGGCCGCCGAGCGCTAGAATCACCGTTTGGCAGGAAACTAACTCGATGCCAAACAACAAGTAAGGTTAGGTTAGAACAGCGACCTGATAACGAACGGCATTGGCTTGAACTGAATCGCCAGTAATCACCGCTTGGTACGAAACTAACTGTATGCCAAAGAACAAGGTTAGGTTAGGTTAGAACAGCGACCCGACAACGCGCGAAGGCGAGCGAGCGAAGCGAGCGTGCCGCGGCAGCGGCCGCCGAGCGCAAGAATCACCGTTTGGCAGGAAACTAACTCGATGCCAAACAGCCGATTTTGCGAGGGGTGGTGATGTCATATTAACCCCCCTTTTTTCTCACGGGGTTGGATAAATGAGAGGAAGCGTAACAACGTTTGTATGGGACACTTTTTCATTAACTCCCTCCTTCACCCCCCAATCGGACCCAGTGTATGAAAGGGTGCGCAGGACATAGCCGATTTTGCGAGGGGTGGTGATGTCATATTAACCACCCTTTTTTCTCACGGGGTTGGATAAAGAAGAGGAAGCGTAACAACGTTTGTATGGGACACTTTTTCATTAACTCCCTCCTTCACCCCCAATCGGACCCAGTGTATGAAAGGGTGCGCAGGACATAACCGATTTTGCGAGGGGTGGTGATGTTATATTAACCCCCCTTTTTTCTCACGGCGTTGGATAAAGAAGAGGAAGCGTAACAACGTTTGTATGGGACACTTTTTCATTAACTCCCTCCTTCACCCCCAATCGGACCCAGTGTATGAAAGGGTGCGCAGGACATAGCCGATTTTGCGAGGGGTGGTGATGTTATATTAACCCCCCTTTTTTCTCACGGCGTTGGATAAAGAAGAGGAAGCGTAACAACGTTTGTATGGGACACTTTTTCATTAACTCCCTCCTTCAACCCCCAATCGGACCCAGTGTACGAAAAACTGCTGGGGGGGTGGGGGAAGAGGTCAAAAGTTATCCAAGGTCAAAGTCATCAAATCGAAGTCGTCCAAGGTCAAGGTCATCCAAGGGCAAGGTCATCTCATTGATGTTTGGGGGGAGGTGTAGTGTGTGTGGGGGGGGGAAAGGTGTGGTGTTGGGGAGGGGGAGGGGAGGTCAATCAAATTCAAGGTCATCCAAGGGTGAGGTCATCCAAGGGTGAGGTCATCCAAGGTCAAGGTCATCCCATTGGACTCCCCCCTTTAGGTTCCCCCCCCCCCCCCCCCCCCCCCCCCCCCCCCCCTTCAACTCCCACTTCCCCCCGGGTCCCGAATGTGTGATTAGGCGATTTTTTTTGTCATTTTTAGTGTGCGCACCCTTTGCGACACTCTGACCAACTTTATTAGCTATGTTTGAAGGTTAGTAAATGTAAGATCACTATTTACAGACGAATAACATTACGACTTAAACTCTCAAAACATTCTAAAGCGTATTTTATTAAATTTAATTCTTTATAATGTGCACTTAGCGTTACATAAACTATAACTTAATTAACAAATTGCACTTTAAACTTAGTTACCGCTAGTTAATGAGTAAAACTAAACAGTTTTAATGTAGTGAATCTACAAGTCTGGTATTAAGCAGCCGCTTATAAAGTTACAAGTTACGTTTGTTGAGAACGTTTTAATGGATTTTGAAAGTTATTTAATTTTTTTATGAATATTCAGAGTACGCAAAAGTAAACTTACTACAGTTGAAATCGCCGCTTTTGATGAATGATTAGATCAATTGACAACCTTAAATAAAAACACTGAGACGGTTGTAAGCTTGAGTCGAAGTAGTACACAAAATCTGCAAGATTTTAAAATATTTTTTTAAAATATTAGTTCTACAGCTTATAATTACTCAATGTAGACATTGTTGCTGTATAATCAAATCAATGGGCATTTTTTTTTATAATTTTACGAATTCATAGCATTTTATCACCATATCCATGAATGATATCTAACATAAATTATCGCCATCTAGTGATGGTGTTGGCGACGCTGTAAGAACAATATTTAACAATGTTTGCTGGCACAAATATTTTATCTGCCATGTTTAATGTTGTACAATGTTTGAATTATTTGCTTTATTTTATATAAAATAAAATAAAACCCAAAGAAAACTAAATTAATATTGATTTACAGTTTTAATTATTACTTAATCTTGATAAATCTTACCAAAATGGTATTCAAATTATTTATATGCTGTTTCGAATGGTTAAGTAGATCAATAAGAAGATATATTTGTATTTCGATTTAACTTTAGTACTAGACGGTCTGGTATATACAAAATGTTGAAATATAATGTAGAATATTTGCTATTACTGCGCGAATGTAATGACTCAAGGAAATTATTAACAAATTTTATAAATACTTTCTTAGCATTTTGCAACCAAATTTTCATTATTATGAGTGTAAAATGAAAATTTCATGTTTTATTTATTACACTATAATTTTCTTGGCATTAATAATTATTCATGCACATGTTAAATTATTTAAATTCCGTTTGAAAACTTTAGATTGCACTTAGATGCTATTTTTACTATTCAAAATCATAAGGTAATGTTTGGTTATTTGTGTACTCGTTTCAACCCAACTGAACTGCAAGCCATTCGAGCGCCAGGAGGCTGCTCGATGTAGGACGGCCGAATGTCGTAATTTTCAAATAAATAGCTGCTATCGTTTATTCGAACTGGTATTTATAACAGTTACATTTAAATTTATTTCCTGGCAACACCGATATATTTTGGAGGGGAGTTTTGTATTCGGGGAAGGCGCGGAGTCCGGCAGTTCAGTTGGTTTGCGGCATCAAGTTGAAGAGGTTGTATCTAAAGTTGTACCCTGTTCGAAGAATAAAAGTATTGTAAAAGTCTGTGTTATAATTTCGTTACACTATTCAAAGTTCTGTAATTGCACACATCCAGCTATTTTATTTCGTATGTAACTTTGTAAATAAGGATAAAGTCAATATTATGTTAACGGAAAGCCGGACATCAAGCAAAATAAACAAACAAACAAGCTCTTCTGCTTTATAATATTAGTGTCGATGAACTCTGTGTTCTCCTCCATGTAGAAAGTTATCTAACGACAGAATCGATTCGTTTATCGAATCGATACATTACTACTCATTTTATAGTCCAAGCACTACACTATATTTATTGAAGTTGCTCTCTTAAAAATATATTTTGTATTCTTTCATTTTTCTAGTCGTAAAAATATAAGTAAAAAAATAATTAATATGCAAAGTAGAAGCAAAAATAAAAACATTTCGAATTTAGTTATTTACCTTGTTCAACACTTGTACAACTTGTAAAGTGCGTTTTTATTTTTAACCAAAATGACGTTATCCGTTCGTCTTCGCCTTTGTAATATTAATTCTTTCTTGTATGGCAACCCTATTTTAGTCTTTCAATTTTTGCGGAAAAGCTTCATTCAAGCATTTTCGGCGAATTTTGTAAAAAACGCATAAAACCAATTTAATTGTGATATATTGATCCCTTTGTTGTAGTTTATTTAGTTCGTAATAAGTAAAAAGTAAGTTAGAAAGTGTGAGCAGAATCTGAGACGTTAGTATTATCCTTTTGACAGATCGATTCGCGTTACAAAGTTTCAGGTTATAAATTATTAATTGGATTTTTAAACTATTTTTGGCTCCTGTTGATTTGAAATGGAAAGTATGGATGTCGCACAAGAGGGTACGTCAGCAGCGTCGACACCAGTGGTTGAAAATGGTGAGTTTTTGTGGGAAATGCTAACAATGCCGGGCGTTACTTTGTTGAAAACGTGTTTTTGAATTTGGTCGGTTTTCGCTGTTAACTTCCTGGTGATCCGTTATAGGGCCCGACAAGAGCGTTACAGCCGAAGAGATGACATCTAGGGATTATTATTTCGACTCGTATGCCCACTTCGGCATCCACGAGGAGATGCTGAAAGATGAAGTCCGCACGCTCACGTACAGAAACGCCATGTACCACAATAAACACCTTTTCAAGGGCAAAGTAAGTATAGGTCCTTTAAGTATGACTTCATAGCAGCTTGTAGCTTGTTGCGAACCTTAACAATGTTTCTTTGTCATGATGTTCTTTTTGCTTGTGACAAACCCTAAGTTATCCTCTTATTTGCCACAAACACACTATCATACAAGATAATTTGTACTCCATATAACCACTAATACATTATCATTGTTGAAATAATTGCAGAAACTTGATTTATTAACTTGTTCACATGCAGTACACTAGACACAATAGAAATTTTATTGTTATGTCTTTTGTGAGAGAGCTAACTTGTGTTCATGCTTTAGATCTATTTAATACTCTAATGTATTATAATCTCCCTTTCAGACAGTTTTAGACATAGGCTGTGGGACTGGAATCCTGTCAATGTTTGCTGCGAAGGCAGGGGCTGCCAAAGTCATAGCCATAGAGTGCTCCAACATAGTTGATTACGCACGGAAGATTGTTGAGGCTAACCGCCTTGATGATGTTATTGAAATTATCAAAGGGAAGGTGAGGATCTATTGT
Source organism: Pyrausta purpuralis (assembly GCA_963924145.1). Taxonomy (NCBI): domain Eukaryota; kingdom Metazoa; phylum Arthropoda; class Insecta; order Lepidoptera; family Crambidae; genus Pyrausta; species Pyrausta purpuralis. The sequence continues at coordinate 13,239 of CAWUPE010000922.1, read as the reverse complement.
GTTTATTTGCTGAATTCAGGTTCGTTATAATTTAGTTGTCTTTATTGTATTGATTCTGACTGTACTACTTACTGTGTGAAAAATTAACCTCCTAGGCACGGAACATTCCATGAATAGCAGATGAAAAATCATATGAAATAAAAAACATTATTCACACCTGCTACTATTTTCATATAGACTGCTACAAAATCATAGATCATTTATGCATTTCATTTCTTTGACAACAAGTCCAAGCGAGTGAGAAGAAATGATTATGCAGTCATATGTGACTTTCAACAATGAAGTGAAGATGAAATCATCTTGTAATGATTTAATAGTGGGTCGGCACAATTCAATAGCGTTATTTGCATACAGTGAAATTCATATTGTTGTGATTAAATAAAACAGAATATAACATGTTTATGATATACCCACAACACATATGAAATTCATAAGTTCTTTACTCTCATCACAATTCACAATGCAAAGAAAACTTTGGTAATGAAACCTTACATGTGACTTCATATAAAAAAAACATCATTGGAATGAAAATGAATGAAAAGTAGCAATCATTTCCATCCCTACCTACATATTCTTACCTAAAGCATCTAATGTCTACTTAAACTGGTTTACAACTTAAATTGATTAAATGTTCCTTATTTATGATTACTCCATTTGTTATTTTCTTTCTGTGGGTAAACTCCATAGTACTACATATTTACTTGCAAGCTAAGTGTCGATTTTGCCAACATAAGACTTATCCAACTGAAGGAGTAAAAGATTTTAAAATGTTGTAATAAATTATTTCTGATATTCAAATGGTGTTTTGTAAAGAATGATTTTCTTTACTTGTTGAAAAATGTAAACAATCTTTACATTTTTTTTGTTACAACTTTTCAAATAATACCAGTGAATAAATTAAATTTCCTATTTGATTTAAAAAGATTAAGTTAGTCTCAAACATGATCCACTAGACAGAGTTTAAAAAATTGCAGGCATGTAAAGTCAGTTTTTCTTTGCTAGTCTTAACAAACTTAACCTCCTGACGCCCACGGTCCTATTTTAAGAACCTTCCTTCACTTAAGGTTACGGCCCAGCGATAAAGTCAGTTTCATCTTTTAATGACCCACGGTCCTTTTAAAAGGACCACGATAAAATCACGCCTTGTAGTTGATTTTGGCGCTTTATCACAAGACAAATTTTCTGAATGAAAATGAGATACTTTTAGGTTCTATATTTCGTTATTTTCTGCTTCATTCGATGCTAATAATGGTCCTAGATGCACAGAAAAAAAAATCCTTAATGCGATTATCATAGACTATATTTTTTAATCTCGTAAAATCTGGGTCGTAACCATTGAGTTCTATAGATAGGACTTTGGGCTCATATTTGCTGAAAGCTTATATAAGACTGGGCGTCAGGAGGATATTCTACTTTTCAAATAATATTAGTAAGAAAAAATCATTTACCATTTTATTTAGAAAGATCTTGATTTACCTTTTATATGTAGTTGGTGAGTTTTGTGTTTATCTTATTTTATAATATATTATTTTGGTAAATATGAATGTCAATATTATTAACAATTGAACAAGCAAAAAGGAACTGACTTTATATTTGTTGGTCAAATTGTGCCTAAGTTAGAAAAGAGTGATGCATAATCACTCCTTGAGATAAAAAAATACAGTACTAAGTTATAAGTATTTTTTTAATTATAAAGGTAGAAGAGGTGGAGCTGCCTGTGGAGAAGGTGGACATCATAATCTCGGAGTGGATGGGATACTGCCTGTTCTACGAGAGCATGCTGGACACGGTGCTGTACGCGCGTGACAAGTGGCTCAAGTCTGATGGCATGCTTTTCCCTGACAGGTTGGTCACGTGGCTAATGTAAATGGCTGCTATTATCATTACATTTCACTTAAGTTTATTTGGGGACTTTCGGACATCGCGCCTCAAAACACTTGCACTTTGCGTCGTCTTTTATTTTTGTTTTTATGATAAATCAAAGTAATATTAGATTAAGAAAGTGTAAGTTATAATTATTAAAATTTTACAATTTTAGTGTAAAAATTCTCGATATTTATAGTACCTACAATATTGTATGCCTCATAGGCATGTTATAGAGAAATTATTTAAAAAGCATTGACATTTGCTGTTACAAAATTATCAGCACCCCTGTTACAGATGCAATCTTGTTGAAAAAAAATCTTAGGCACCTTGACCTTGCTCAAACAATAGTAAACTGCTGATGCTTTTTTTTCTTGTCAGGATTCCAAATGTATTATTATCAGGAAATCAACTTAAGTTACTAGCTAAGGTTCTGATATTCATTAGATTAATTTACTAAAGATCCACGTGTTTTAAAAAATTGATACATAATCTGAATGTGATTAGTAAGACCTTGAACCTTTTTTCTCTAGCCTCTTTGTTGTAGTAAGACTTTGTTTCGCATACACAAGAACTCACATTCTTACATAATGGGGCTGCTAGCATGCTAGCATTGGGGTAGCCAATAAAAAGAAATCCCTAGCTTAAGGGAGGTTAGGAAGCTGTTCAACTAAGGGCCGATTTTTCCATGGTCAGATAAAACTTGTCAGACTGATAAGTTATAAAGCGACAGATATTAAAAAATGACAGTTACGTAGGATTGCTGACAATTTTGTGACGTTTTTAAATTAGCCATATTTTCATGTTCGACGAATATTTCTTATCTGACTATTGAAAAATCAGCTCTAAACCGATAAAAATATTGTTGGCGCACTGTAACACTCTATTTCTTACAGCGCTTTTATTATTTTCCAGATGTACCCTATTCATATGCGGCATCGAGGATCGCCAGTACAAAGACGAAAAGATCAACTGGTGGGATGACGTCTATGGATTCGACATGTCATCTATTAGGAAGGTTGCCATCTCCGAGCCGCTTGTTGACGTTGTCGATGCAAAACAAGTCAGTATATATGTTGAAGTTAAATAGTCACTAAGGTTATAATAATTTGATACGTTTTTGCTACCATACATCTTATTATTTATGAGCTTCCGATTATGGCACCGTTGCTAGCATTGTGATGATCACGGAGTAACATACACGCATCCGGTGTGTGACTTTTTAAAGTCAGTTTAATTTATATTGTCTATAAATAAATAAATAAATATTTGACACGTCACATACATTGCCGATCCTAAGTGAGCGAAGCTAAGTAGTCAAAGAACTTGTGTTATGGAAATCGGAAACAACGGTGGTACCACAACACCCAGACCCGAGACAATATAGAAGAGATCGTTTTCTACATTGACCCGACCAGGAATCGAACCCGGAACCTCACGAAATGGTGACGCTTGAAACCAGCGTGCTAGACACTCGACCACGAAGGTCGTCTATGGTACAGTAGTATGCTGCTTGACATTTTGATGTTAATAGCCGTTTTTGTTTTCAGGTAGTAACAAATTCATGTCTCTTGAAAGAGATAGACCTGTATACTGTCAAAAAGGAAGATCTTAACTTTGAATCTAAGTTCCATTTGCAGGTAAGCTTTGATGATTTAAGTTTAACTTACCTAAACTGTGTTTTCGTACAATCCAACCATACAAAAATACTGAGTTTTATTTATTAGTAGTCTTGTGTTTAAGTAATCTTTTAATTAATTTTGTTTCTTTATTTTCTTGATTGAAAATTCAGCTTTTTTGTTTGTTACTATTGTTCATATTGATTACCGTTATGTTAGATAGTGGGAAGAGCGACATAAAAGACACTCCGTATATTATAAAATACCTACTTAAACAGTCAAGTACTGAGATTCCAGCCACACTAGCCAATCAAACAATAATCGTTTATTTGACACACACAAAGAGAAAAAATATATACAAATTATGAAAAAAATAATAAAACATTAAATAAAATATTCAATTATAATAAAAATAATAATAATAATCTAAATAAAATTATAAAAATCTTGAGGTTAAAGTGGTGTGTGTCAAAAAGGTCCCCTCTCAGTATTAGTCCTAGTAGCAGATGTCAATTATAATATCTTGGTTAAAAAATCACCACCTTTTTTGTTTGCTGCCATTGTTTATATCGACAATCGTTATGTTACTAGCAAGTGTACTTGCCTACCTAGATAATGAAATTAAAGACACTCCATATAAAAGTACCTACTTAACAGTTTTGTACTGCGAAATCTTATTCTTGTAATCAAATAAATAAAGAAATATTTGACACCAATCACGAACATTGCTCTGATCCCAAAGTAAGTAGCTATTTGCACTTGTGTTATGGAAATCGGAAACAACGGTGGTACCACAACATCCAGACCCGAGACAATACAGAAAATTCTGATTTCTATATTGACCCGACGGGAATCGAACCCGGGACCTCGGAGCGGCAACGCTTTGAAACCAGCGTGCTTATCCACTTCACCACGGAGGTCGTCAAATAGTTATCGTGTCTCATATGACATCGTTCGAGCTTGAAGCATTAACCGTATGTCTGTTGCGACAGGTGCGGCGCAACGACTTCGTGCAGGCGCTGGTGACGTTCTTCAACGTGGAGTTCACGAAGTCGCACAAGCGGCTCGGGTTCAGCACCGCGCCCGAGGCGCCCTACACGCACTGGAAGCAGACCGTGTTCTACTTCGACGAGTACATGACGGTCGGTACACAAACCTGCACTTGTTTATCTATACTAATATTATAAAGCTGAAGAGTTTGTTTGTTTGTTTGAACGCGCTAATCTCAAAAACTACTATCCCGATTTGTTTTTTTTTTTTTGCGTTGGATAGTCGATTTATCGAGGAAGGCTTTAGGCTATATAACATAAAGATACGACTCACAAGACCACAGCAGAAATGAAAAATGTTGCGGAAACGGGAGAAAGATATTTCTTTTGAGAGCTTCCGCTGCATACGCTGCGGAAACCGCATTAGTTACACAAAAATCATGTATGACAAGATTGTTCAGCATTAAAAGTTCTATACCTAATAAAGTCCGCGACACCATATGTCTATCTTTTATGGTTGACTTACTACAACCTTCTTTATGTTAATAAATTTGCAAAAAAATAATGCATTATTTTTAGAGGTGTATTATACACACAGGTATTTATTCTTATCAAAATAAATACATTCATCATCACGAGCATTTCATTTAGAACCAAGTTGCCCTTTATATCATTTGATTTCAATAAATATCTTAGGAGCTATCACAGTTTTAACATAACTCCGCACCAAAATAATGTTCGCAGCTTAGGTACAACGTGCGCTTGCGCTAATCTATACTAATATTATAAAGCTGAAGAGTTTGTTTGTTTGTTTGTTTGTTTGAACGCGCTAATCTCAGAAACTACTGGCCCGATTTGAAAAATTATTTTTATGTTAGATAGTCCATTTATCGAGGAAGGCTTTAAGCTATATAACATATAGATACGACTCACAAGACCACAGTAGCAATGAAAAATGTTGCGAAAACGGGAGAAAGATATTCCTTTTGAGAGCTTCCGCTGCGTACGCTGCGGAAACCGCATTAGTTACACAAAAATCATGTATGACAGGATTGTTCAGCATTAAGAGTTCTATAATAAAGTCCGCAACAGCATAAGTCTATCTTTTATGGTTGACTTACTACCACCTTTTTTATGTTAATAAATTTATTAAAAAATAATGCATCATTTTTAGAGGTGTATTATACACACAGGTATTTTTTCTTATCAAAATAAATACATTCATCATCACGAGCATTTCATTTAGAACAAAGTTGCGCTTTATATCATTTGATTCCAATAAATATCTTAGGAGCTATCACAGTTTTAACATAACTCCGCACCAAAATAATGTTCGCAGCTTAAGTACAACGTGCGCTTGCGCTAATTATATTATAAAGCTGAAGAGTTTGTTGGTTTGTTGAACGCGCTTATCTCAGGAACTGATGAACCTATTTAAAAAATATATCTGTGTTAGATAGCTTATTTATTAAGAAAGGCTTTAGGATATAAAACATCATGCTGCGACGGGAGGGGAGGGAGCAAACTCAAAACGCGCGGACGAAGTCGCGGGGGACCGCTAGTTTTTCATAAAGATGAAATAAGAAACCAAAAATTTGCGCACGGGCGGGACTTGAACCAGCAACCTTTTGGCTGACCGGGCCAAACGCTCTTGCCAACATTTTACCAATATTTTTGGCAACAAACATTACGGGGTCACATTCACAGCTCAATCCGACATAGGCCTTATCACTACTTCGAGGCTATGTGAGCTAGTTCGTAGACTCGCCAGTTGACTAGTGTCTGATCTGGTTCTGGAAACCGTTGTCATAGATTCTTACGAAATATTCTTTATTACATTCCTTTTTATTTTTATTTAAACTAGGTAGTGTCTAGTTATATTTTATATGGGGCAGCTGTGCCATCTGAATTTATTAAACAAACAATACATATAAACTAGTTGTATCATCATCATTATCAGCCAAAGGATATCGATTGCAGAACAAAGATTAACTCAGTTTTGTTTACTGGTTTCAATGTGTCTTATTTGTAACCTTTAGTGTACTTGTACCTTTCCATTTATTATGTGTTCCTATATTAATCCCTCAAGCGTATGTGAACGAGACACAATGCAAATTCTATTGTTATGCGGTTGCCTGCAACCGCTCGGGTGTTGAAGCATTAAGTGAATAATCCTGTCAAATGCGAGTATATGAATGTCTTTATCCATGAAGAAAAATGTGTGACTACTTAAAAAATAGCTTTTATTAACATGCTTATATTAGCTCCACTTGTAGTAAGAAAATCTTGGTTTCTTAATTGGACCCACTTCCCGGTATTCGATTAGGATGAAATTTTGCACACGCTATGAGTTCTGATGACAATACGTGACTAGCTAAGAAACTTCTTTACAAATCCAAAATGGTGGCCTCCCCGAGATGGCGGACAAGCTACTTAAAATAAACCCCCACGATATGGGTATCGAATGAAATGGATTGCTGTCAGGAAAACGAAAAAAAATGTTACGTGACTTAAAGCTAATATGGCGGACATCCAATATGGCGGATTGGCTATTTGAAATGCATACCCATGATATGGGTATTAAATGAAAAGGTTTGCTGGATGGGATACGAAAAAAATAAAATAGCCTTTTTTTAGTATTTTAGACTATTAATTTTTTGAAATAATAAAAAGCATGTTCCATTCTTACTTTAAAAAATAAGGGGCCGTCCATTAATCACGTGAGGCTCAAAAGGGGGGGAGGGGGTACGGAAAACATCACGAGGGGGGAGGGGGGTCTCGTTAGACATCACGTGTATTAATTTTATTTATTTTTTGTCAAAAAGCGCTATTTCTGAACCTAAATTTTGAACGGCTCGAAAATTTGAACGATTTGTTGTCATTAACCTCCTTGCTTGCTTAATTATATAATTTTATTACAAATACGTTTAAATGTTTTTAGAATCACCATTTTTTGAAATATTTTATCCAGTAAAAATAGCCTTTACATAGATTTCCAAACAATACACGTGATCCAGGGGGGAGGGGTGGGGGGTGTACCCAAACCTCACCAGTCACTAGGGGGGAGGGGGGAGTCCAAAAGTGAGAAAAACGACCTCACGTGATTAATGGACGGCCCCTAATGTACTTGTCATGTCTAATTATATGCAAGCTCGAATAGCATAATAATTGGTTTGTTGGAAAGCTAAAAATGTTCATGATCACCCTGGTTCTGGTAGTGGTATTCTACATAAGAAAATTCACTTACCATATCATACGATACCGATACGATGTTTTGTAAATCAGACACATCGGTGGTACCACAACACCCAGACCCGAGACAATACAGAAAATTTTGATTTCTATATTGACCCGACCGGGAATCGAACCCGGGAGCTCGGAGCGGCGACGCCTTGAAACCAGCGTGCTTAGCCACTCCATGGAGGTCGTACAAGTGTCCACCACATTTCTCAGTCTCAACATAACCTATTCTATTTATTAACCATGCTCAACCATGCACTTCTGCCCGCAGGTGAAGAAAGGCGAGGAGATAATGGGCACGTTCTCGATGCGTCAGAACGCGCGCAACAACCGCGACCTGGACTTCGAGGTGGAGATCGACTTCAAGGGCGAGCTCTGCCAGGTGCAGGAGAAGAACCACTACAGGATGCGCTGAGCGGCTGCCCAAGGAGGGTACGTGCGATTCGCGGTCACCCTGTATTACATGTAGCCATCATGATTTTGAAGCCTTGGGGAATGGGGAGACCACATTATTTACATTTTTTTCTCGTCCGGGTCGACAGATTTTTTTTCTTTTTTTTTTTAAATAAGAAACCCAGCGAGCTTTGTATCGCTCCGGCCTAGTTTTATTGTTATCATCCTATTCGGGGCCAAGATAAAATCAAAAAAGTAAAAAACACTGGCACCAGGTAACCGCCTTGGTAAACCCAAATGCTACATGCATATATTTTGAAATGATAATTAATTTATGTGTTGATATTGTCAGTGTGTTTAATAATATAGCTATTAATGCTTCAACACCCGAGCGGTTGCAGGCAACCGCATAACAATAGAATTTGCATTGTGTCTCGCTCACATACGCTTGAGGGATTAAGATTAATTGTAACTTACAAAAATGGATTGTTGTGTCTGAATAAATGAAATTTATTATTAAAAATGCGAATAGGGGTCCACCAGTTCTAGAGTTATAATTGACTAACACGACTTTGAACCACTACAGGATGCTCTGAGCGCTCTAAGTGACCGATTATTTTGAGCATTACAAGGCCTCACCTCAAATATGAGGTGCGTTGCTACTAAAGGTCTCTCAAGAAGTGTTTTTTCGCTAATAATGTATTTAAATGTGGTTTCTCTATCTTCGGCAATTGAAAACTAAGGTAACGTCAAGTATGCAGTGTTGGTAATGTGTGATCGCGAATCGTACGATCTGTGAGTAACTTTAATCTTGAATGTTAAGCAATCCTGTGTCAACTCGAAAATCTTTGTTTTTAGTAAATGACAAATCCATTTATTGTGATACTCCCTGGCGGAGATAGTAATGTCATAGGGCCTGTTTTATAAAACTTTTGTCTAGATATTGTTCAGGTAACGAAAATCTACTTAATATGCCAAAATATGAGACTTCAAATTATTTTGAGTTGACACTTCATTGCCAATTTGATTTCAATTTTGATTCTACATCGCCAAAAGCACGGGTGATGGAACACTTCTGATGATTAAATCGATTTTGATGTCAGTATATTTTTTCTATGTCAAAACATGCTGTGTTTTTAAACAAGATTGCTGACAGAAGCCCCTTCCACTTTTATAAAGATCTCGATAATAATCAGTTAACAAAATAAAATTCAATTGCATGTTTGTTGATAGTAATTAAATAATGAGATTAAATCTTGCAATTTTTTCTGTATGAGTACACGGTATTTCTTTATAAATGTGTAATAAGAGCTAGGAAAAAACAGATTTTTCAGTCGATAGTTAAAAACTAATGTTATTCCAAGGATGGCTTATCGTAAACGAATTTTTATGTCAAATGTATCAATGTCGCTGTGTTAATTTTAACTAATTAAGTGTTTCAACTCACTTTTCAATTATCTCAAGTTTTACATACAAAAAACACAAATTTGCTGAGATTTTATTATAAAGAATCAGTTGGCATATCGCCCATAGCTTAAAAATAGTTAGTAAATATTTATAACTAATACAGAGTGTTTAAAAGTAATCAAAAAGAAAAGTGAGTTGGAACTGGCATCTGAATGAGTAAGATTCTCATGTTTGTATTAAACCGCCTAACGATTCACCCCCACAGACCTTTATTGGTGGGGGATGCGCTAGTTTTCATACTAAACTTGTGCTGCTGTCTTATAATATTAGTAATTGGTCGAGTTTGTCAACAATTGACTTGACTCTAAATATTTTTGTAGTCTCACTGAGTATAGGTACTGGGATGTGTCGGTTTTGTGTTCAGTACAGAAGTATAATACAATTTATATTAACCTTTTTAGGGTTAATATGAAACTAGAAATTAACAAAACTAGCATTATTATCATACCTACAAATATTTTCCAGTATTGTTTGTGTCAAAGAGTGCAAAGCAAAATAGACTATATCTGTGGGAACTAGAATACATTTTGACTGGACGCCCAATGCCAATGACAAATTAGTTATGCCGTTCAGGCCGATCCACTGTTTTCTACAAGTAGTGAAGTGATGAGTATGTAAGGTTAAGTATTCGAGGTGCATAAATGAGTTACGCCAATCGTTGTTTTATTTGATTACCTATTTTAATGTAAGTTGGCAGGAAACAAAAGAAACAAATATGTTGTTATAAACCTTATAATATTGAGCACTTAGCTTATGGATTTAAATACAATAATACCAACCTTCTTCAGAGCTCAGACAGGACAATCTGACATAAAATGCCAATGTGTTGTTAGTAGGCTAATAGCTAATAGTTATGAAGGTAATGTTAATGAGTATCAGTCGACAATATAAAATTTATATTCAATTATAATATGCACGATTAATCAAGAGGTACAAAATACGTACATTCAAGCACATAATATTATAATCGAACTGCAGTAAGACATTGTAAAATAATAATGCAGGTAATGATGTCGAGTCCTTTGTAGGATTCTAGTAATTTTATGCGGTCATAAACTTATTGGTTTGTCCAGGGAACATATTGATGTGTTTATTCATACAAACAATAATAATACAATATTTTAAACTAATCTTAACGCTAAAGTACATACGAGAGTTTGAATATCGTTACACTTCTAAAATATGAACAGTACCCGTTACCACGAGTTTGCGACGGTTTTACTCGCTAGCGACTACGTAAAAAAGTCTATGGAAAATTTCACAGCGCCTCTAGCGGTCACTGACAGAACTAAAATTTTCCATACAAAAAGTAACGTCGTCGCTAGCGAGTAAACTCATGGTAACGGTACAGTCTAAGGATTAGGTACCGTGGTACAAGACAATACTATGTGCCAGATCTACCCAATCTCTTGGTCATGAACCAGTCGAGGTGATTTATAAAATACAATCTTCGAGCAGCACTATGATATTTTCTTAACGCCTGTCCATTTCTTATGAGCAACGAGTATTATCGTCATCGTAGCGGTTAGGCGGCAACAGGCACCGGCTGGACGGGAACGCCATTCTTGTACAGGTCTACGCAGCAACAGCTGGAGATGAGATTGTATTCTTGGCAGGAGTTGGCGTAAAGAAACCCGCAGCTTGACTTGCGACACGTGAACGGCATGTCTGGAAGAAGTTAATGGTTAAAATTGATGCAGTAAATAAGGCAGTAGGTAAACTTGGGTAACGTATTCTTTTAGATTTTTTTATTAAGTGATAATTAACTAGCTAGGTATCAATGGCCTTACGCTTATTCCCTGGAAATGGTGTCGGGCCTAAGTTTGGGATGCTACTTTTGTCGATACTTAGGCACCTCCCATCTCAGAGAATTAGCCCTTAAAGCTGGAACAGCAGCGGAGTTGACTCAAAATGCCAAGCGTCGCAAGTATGTCTCACTTGTAAGTGATTATGTGTTGCGCAGTTTGGCGTCGAAACATTTGGGCCTTGGGGAGCTTCTTTTAAATTGCTGTTCAGAAGAATTGCTCCAAAACTAAATTCTGTTACGGCCAATAATAAAGCTGTCTGGTTCCTTGCTCAAAGGATTAGCATAGCTGTCCAACGCGGCAACGCAGCCAGCATCATAGCCTCCTTGCGGCGAGTAAATGGTCTCGTTGTTGAATAGTTTGGTTGAATTTATTTTTTATTTTATGTTATTTACTGTTATTAACTGCACACTTTTTTACAAAGTATTAAGATGTTCCGCATTTTTGTCAAAATTATGTAGTTAGATAAAGTCTTATAGCTCAGAGAGGGCTCATCCCTGTTAATTTTTATTTAAACTTTATTGAACTGTAACTTGTACAATTGGTGGATTTAATGCTTAGGCATTCTCTACCACTCAACCGTTTGGGAATGTAGAGAATCTAATCAGTGTCAGTCTAATCCAGTTAGTTTTACAACAGAACTACAGACAAGTGCTTTCTTAGATGGACGGCGACGTTAAAGATATTGCATTAAGAGTCATAAAAGTTATATTTATGCAAAGAGGCCACTTGGGGCACTTTTACAAAAATGCTGCTGCACTGGTCGAAGGTGGTGACTGTCTGTGTTGAGAAGCTAGTCTCGATGCTCGGGTACCTCCAGCAGGCAGACATGCAGTTTAGCCATTTATTTTCTGAGTTGAGAGGTGTGTTAGATCTTGGTCTTTAATACCTCGTCATACTCATCCCTTTCTCTGAGCAATTCCTCACAGGAAGTCTTCACTCCTTTAATTCATCGAGTAAGTATAGAGCATTCGGGTACCGTAACTTGCTATCGTACAAAAACAAACGCATGAGTGCTTTTTTATCTCCCACTCAACTAATGGAACTTTAAGTAAAATCAAATCTACTTACATGAAGGATTATCACAGCAGCAGGCGTCATGTGCTTGCTTGTATGAGCAGTAGCTGTAGACCGAAGAGTCACAGAGTGGACACCCAGGGTGCGCTCCCGGCGGCCCAGCCACTCCAGGGTTGTATCCGGGGTTGTAAGCTCCCGGGTAGTTGCCCTGGTAGTTCCCGCCCGGGTAATACCCAGGCCCGCTCGGGTAATTCGGGTAGTACTGCCCGTAGCTGCCCGCTAGTAAAAAGTCCAGGAAGTCTCTTAGTCCGAAACCTGTTGAAGCGTTAGTGATGTGGTGAGATGAGGTTAGTGCATGAGGCGATGAGAATCCGCATGAAAATGGCATGTTAAAACACGGTGAAACTTATAAATGCGTCGATTACATGAAAGTGGTAGGTACTAGCAGAGCAGCTGTGAATGATTGTGTATTTAGATATAGGTATGACATGAATTTTAGTATGTAATGACTTATTTTTAATTTATTATCCAAATTCAAAGATTCAAAATTCCTAGCCTACCATGAACATCGTAAGGTTGAAAGAAATAAATCTTTTACCAAAGTACAAGTAAGTACAAAGTACCTTCTGCAAATTATTATCGGGCTACAAAAAAAAACCTAAGTTATGATATTGTCTTATTTGATTGGAATCAACTCAAACTAATAGATACTATTATGAAATGGAAACCATAAATTGCACACGGGCGGGACACAAACCCGCGACCTTTGGCAAACCGGGCCAACGCTCTTTGCAATTGAGCTATAGTGCAGTCGATCCGATCGCACCAAATTTCTGGTCTCAAGGA